>CAOLHI010004206.1:0-130356 GCA_948474755.1 Ctenosaura bakeri
AGTATATCATGATCTTCTTGCTAAAATTGATTTGGTACAGTGCCAGAACCTGAAAAGTTACTGCAAGACCTTTTGCATACCGATCTGGCAGCTATGTCTTTTGAATTCTCCACACAGTGTTCCAATGCAAATTCTCCACACAGTGTTCTAATGTAAAGTACTGTTTCTTGGTAACCTTCCCTCTCCCAAATGTTGGGACCCCTCATAAAAAAAATCAGCTCCTGAGATGAAATCACCCCAGAAATGTTCCCTACCCTGATTTGAAAGATACAAATACAGGAAGCAATAGGGAAGGGAAGAAACAAGTAAATCCAGGTAGCAGTTTACATAAGGAGTGCTGGCATAGTGTAGTGGTTTGAGCATTGGACTATGACTCCAAGACCAGGGTTCTGTTCCACACTCGGCTATGGAAACCCACTGGGTGACCTTGGGTGCATCACATACTCTCAGCCCCATAAAGCCCTGTGATAGGTTTACCTTAAGGTCGCCATGAGTAGGACATGACTTGAAGGAAGGCAACGGCAAGAACAAGTTTATATAATGACATTGAGTACAATCCTCTACAACTCCAATTTTTGGATGGGGGGGTTAGGACAGTGCATCGGTGTTGCCTGCCAAAAGAATAGGGGTGACTGGTGGCTTCATGTCAGTGGGGCAATGAATCATTCCAAGTTTTAATTCAAGCTTTAAAGGAGCTCTCCAAGGTACCAAACTGTCTCTAGCACCTTGGATAGCTCCTTAAAACTAGGCAGAACCTGGAATGCACCCACTATCGCAATAACATGAAAGCCACCAGTGACCACTGCAAAGGGAGGCGCTCTGCTGCACCAAAACCTTCAAACTGGGGCATTCTGTGGGGAGCTTTCCACTTTTGGTCTGCTGAGTCCAGAGTCACTCCAGTCCTCCAGATAAGGTCCAAAGTGAGATTGTCAATGATGCCAGCCCTGGAAGTGGTATGGATAATTCTCTCCTCTCTTACTGTTCTCAATATGTATGTTTGTGTGTGACCATAAATAACTTTGAAAGTAACTTTTTTGAACTATAACTCCTAGCACCCTCCAGCCAGCATGGCCATTGGCCATGTGGACTGGGGGATTCTGGGAGCTGTAGTCTGAAAAGTAGCTTTTCCAAGCTTGAGTAAAGACTGGTTTCTGTTTGAGTACGATGGCAAACCAACCATTGGAAAACAAATCAGGAAACCGATGGTGGTGACATTTTTCTTTTTACTTACCTTCCTTGGATGTGCACAAAGAAACTTAAGTTTTCCATGACATGAGCCTCTGTGGAGCCAATAATGTTAATACTTTGTACAGCATCTGGAAAGGAACACCGAAAAGCCATAAATATGCAGTTGGAAAGATGAACCTTGGCTTCACTATAGCATCGCCCACTGAAAGACCCTTCTGCAACAACCAGTCAAAGCCTGTATAAATAAAAAAAGGTTATTGCTTGCTGGAAGAAGGAGGGCAAAAAAAAAAAAAAAAAGCCAGCTTAACCTCTCCTGGAAAAGAGACCTCTTTGGGCACTAAAAGGATATAGAGAGCCAAAAAATGTGGTGAAATTGATACCTACATCACACAGGGGGTACGAGAGGCATCTGAAGACAAAAAGATGAGCATTTGGAGGAATAAAGACTCAGATTTTTCCAGCAGTATAGTGAAGGGTACAAGCTTTTAAGGTCTCCTTGGTGGTCAGTGTAGCTTCTGCCCACCCCCACCCCCCCGAGTTGCCCATCCCTGATTTAAAATGACTAAAAATGGCTGGTAATGAACTCAGACAATGAGAAAAGTTAGTTATTTCTCACAAAGAATATAGCTGATGCTTAATTATTTAGATAACAAATTGTAAGATCGTTGGTGAATTTCATGTGTTACAGGGTGGCCAAAGTGAAAACCGGAGAAGGCTTCTGAACCTTTAATGGTTATGCAGGACAGGCGATTTCATCAGGCATTGCTTGTCAAGCACTCAGGTAACCAGCTACACCTGCTAAAAGTCCAGCTTCTACACAACCCTTAAAGATACAGGAGATGTTTCCAAGGCCATTTCTGCCCTACACTGTTACAGGGCTATCATTCCACTTTCAACCTCCTGTGGAATTCTGGGGTTTGTAGTTTACTAAGGCCAAAGAACTCTGTGGCTGAGAATTCTAAATGCCCCTCCCTAAACTGCAAACCCCAGGATTCCATAGGAGGTTGAAAGTGGAATAATAGCACTATAACAGTGTAATGCGGAAACGACCCAAGTTTAATTCTGGCAACCCCAGGTGAGTATGTTCTTTCAAGCCACTTGTCGACTTATGGCAACCTCCATGCATTCCGTAGGGTTTTCTTAGACAAGGAATGCTCTCAGGTGGTTGAATCAGGAGTAGTAAATTAATTTTTCACAGATTATTTCCAACCACAGGAGATGAGATCTCCTAAATCTTTTTTCCTTGCAGCTTAAAAGGTTTATGAAGGAGATGAACCACAGTCCTTTGTTCTGCTTTGAGATTTACAGTCCGTTTGTCCTTACCCAACAACTCCAGCGCAGCAGTAAAATGGCCAGTTTTCCGGCCAATCTTGCTTGTCCCATTTTGTCCCCATTCTGCTGTCACGTCAAGGTGTACCATGCAAGCCCCACTGGTGGTATAATTGTGGTAGACAGATGGTTCTTCTGTTGTCAGCTCCGTTCTGCACTCAGTGGGGAAAGAGTCACAGTTACTCTCAGGCATCTGAGCTCTGTCAGATCTCTGTACTAACTAGTTCCAGATAATGAGTTACTTGAAATTGATTCCTTCTTCCCAATAAGAGAAGTAAAACTGAGTTCCATTATGGTTGCATCTTTATGAGGGATAACTTCATGCCCTTTATGATGCAATTGCTAACTATTTTGGTTACTTTTGCAAAAGGAGAAAGGAAGTTGTTGCTTTATAAAACAGTAACTCTGACAGCAGTTTATTGCTTCTTTGGGCCATGGAACTATGGTCAAGATCTGGTTGTGTATTTTTCTTTAGCTGCTGATCGCTTTGATGGCACTATGACAATAAATCAGTTCTGGGTGGTTATTTTCAGTGAAGAAATACCTTGTTTGAATTTCATACACAGTAAATCCCAAATTGCAAAATAGTCTTAGAAAGCTATGGAGTTTTTAAAGATTTTCTTGTGGTAGGAAGGGGGAAAAGGTTAAAATGATTTGTTGCTTCCTTTGAGATGAAAATTAGCAAAGGATTGCAGTTCCTGCCCTCTACACTGTTATCCAGCTGTGGTATAAGCAATGTACTAAACTAGATGCATGGAACTTCTGACTTCATGGCCATTTCTGCACTAGACTGTTATAGTGCCATTATTCCACTTTCAACATCCTATGGAATCCTGGGGTTTGCAGTTTAGGGAGGGGCCTCAAAGGCAGTGGAATCAAAGCACAATAACAGTCTAGTGGGGAAATGACCCATATGAACCAGCTTTCTAGGCTGATTTTAGCCACTACGCTACACTTCGGGACCCTGTCTGACTCTCTCACTCACACTGAAATTTCTCCTTCAGTCCTTCAAATTTCTAAGCATGGCAATAAGAGGGGCAAGGCTGTCATTTTTCCCTCCTCAAAATGGATAAAGATCATCATTATAAATTAATTACTAAAATTAATTATGCGGATTTGGAGAGAGGAGGGCAAAGGGAAACATACCCATCGCCAAAATGCCAGTTGTAAATAAATGACGCCAGCTTGAAATAATGACTTGGATCATGAAGGAAGAAAGAGGCCTGGATCAGGATTGCCGTTGCAGGATAGGAACCGAGTTTGTCAGTTATGCTCTGGTCCTCTGCTTGGGTAACAGACAAATTTCCTACTATAAATTCTGCAGAAGAAAGAAGGGAAGAACATAGTTTCAAGCAGCATTTCATTAGATCCCCCTTGCAAAACCTTTTCCTCTAACAAGAAAACCTCTCATTTATTCCTTTTGAGGATAGGCAAGAGACAGAACTTTGGGCTTCGATGGACTTTAATTAGTACAGTATACCAACTGACTTATTATTTAGAAAGGAAACCTGTTTTAATAGAGAGGAGGAGGAAAATGTAACTAGTGGAGCTGAGAGAGGGCCATCAAGTAAACCAGCAGCCGGAAGACCCCCAAATTTTTGTGTTTTTGGAGCACCATGGCCACAGCATTGTAGAGTGGGCCATCCACTTTTGCAGGTTCAGCACTTGCAGATTTGATTATTTGTGAGTTATATTAAAAAATCTTCCCCTATTTGCCCCTGCCATGGAAAAATTATGGTCTCTCTACGAATCTCTAGGTCTTCTAGTACAATTCCATAGAGCTGCACTGAAGAACTAAGGGGTTTCTGGAGAGAAAATGTCTCTAGAAATCTCTAGGTCCTCCAGCATGACACTATGGCTCACTTCTGCACTTCTGCCAATCATGCTGAAGGACCTAGAGATTCCTAGAGAAGTGTTTTCAGGTTTTTTTTTTAAAAAAATAGCATTTGTGATTTTTATTTTTATTCACATTTTCCCACTTTCATGGGGGTCTTGTACCCCTAACCCCATAAAAGTCGGGGCTCACTGTAGTTGCCGTTTTGACAAGAGAAAGTGATGTCACTGCTGGTTACCTTTGGGGGCATGGGGTGGTCTTCCTATTTTGAGGGTGGGAGATTACCTGAAGCGGTATTAATAGCTTGCATGATTTAAAAATATTTTAAAACCAATTTGGGGATGCCGGAGGGTCCACAGCTACTTGTGGACCACTCAGTTTACATCTCAAGGTAAACTCATGACCAGACAACTTGGTAAGGATATCCGTGGAGGTTCTACCATGGGGTACTCTGTCTTCACCCCACCTAGACTTGGCCTGTATGGTGTGTTCATATGCACTATACAGGGCCTTTTTCTATTTAGAATTCGAACATAAACTAATAACTAGTTATTTGAGTGTTGGCAGTTGTATTACCTACCCTCAAGTTGGCTTCTAATTATGATTCCAAATGAGAAACCCCAAGAAAGTCAAAGAATCCTGTTTCTAACAGTCCAAAAAGCTAAAGGGGGCGACACTGGCAGAAGATGTCTTAGAAATGATGGCAGTGGCGCTTTAGCTAACTCTTGTTTGCATTATGCCGAAGCAGATGCTGCTAAACCACATCTGAATGACTTTTTACCATGAAAACTTTTGTTGATGTGTGCTGTCAAGTCTTTTCCAACTTATGGCAACCCGGTCATGGAGTTTGTTTGGCAAGATTTGTTCGGGGGGGGTTGCCTTTGTGTTCTTCTGTGGCTGAGAGAGTGTGACTTGCCCAAGTCATCCAGTGGTTTTCCATGGTGTTCCTGCATGCCAGGGGGTTGGACCCAATGGCTGTTGTGGCCTCTTCCAACTCTACGATACTATGATTCTAACTCTTTTTGCAGTATAACTGGAACTTTTAAGTTATTAAATTACTGTTGGTATGGCCTTACTAAAGGAAGGAGGAGTAATATCACATGGTTCATGTACTGATTTGTTTTGTGTCCTGTGTTACTTAAGGAAAAATGTTCATGTAGTTTTTTCCCCCAAAAAGTAATTAAAATAAATATTTCAGAAAAGCAAAGATTTCATTTTTAAAACTAAAGTAATGTAACTATTTTAGTTATTAAAACTTAATATGATTATTTAATTACAATGAACTAGTTAAAGTAAGCAAAGTAATGGGAAACGGGAAAGAACAATGAAAGCAAAGAAGTGTTTTTAAAAATTCTAACTGAAGAAACAGGTAATTAGTTACCTTTAGCGCAAAACATAGCATGGCTCTACTGATTACTTGTAAAAAGTAAACTTGTAAGCTCTCCTTCTGTCCCTTGAATATCTAATAAAATATCTATACTTTACCTGATACCTGCAGCACTGTTAAGTTTCTTGCAAGGGTCCGACAGAACCAGCAGTCTTTGGGGCTCACTTGGACAGAAATAGGAAAGGATCCTGGAAACGGACTCGTCACGACGATTGTGGCAGTCGCCCCATGCTCAGATTTTCCAACCAAAGTCAGAGGAGCATAAATCCAGTTAAACTGGTACTTCGGTCCTTGAATCGAGGAAACACCTTCATGCTTCACATGCAAAGTGGAGTGAATTGTAGCATCAGCACCAGTTGTGATGGGCCCGTCATTGATGATTTCCAGGTCATACAGGACTGTAGAAACAATAATGCTCAATATCACATATTGCTTTCAGGGGTCCTTCAGAAAACAAAACCAAGAACGACCAACACATCATCTGTTTCCATTCCATAGGTATCACCAATTGTCTTGATTGATTTTGCTGGGTTATGACAATCCTGGGCTGTTAAGTGGGTATTTCAATTGGCTACAATGAGATTATTGCATTCATATTGTGTATAGTCCTACACAATTAATATACTGTTAATTAACACTGTTAATATAGTGGCAATGTTAACTATTTGATGTCATATTCCTTTGTTACATTGTGTATGTGAATTGTCATGTTTTGATTAATTGTAGCTTGTCTTATAACATTTTGGTCCAATCGTTCAGTTTATTGTATTTTAGCAACCAACTCTTATACAGAAATATAAGAAGAGTAAAGGGAAAAGTCAAATACATTAATTTACATGTAATAGTTAACCTACATTAGACTATAATCTACAATTAATTTATTTGACTTTTCCTTTTACTCTTCCTATATTTCTGTATAATAGCTGGTTGCTAAAATACAATTAACTAAACTAATTAAATTTAAATTTGATCCAATAATTTATTTTTCTGTCTGGATTGTTTGGAAGTACCATCTCAATTACTAGCAATATATACTCACTGCAAATTTATTTTTCTCTTTGAACTGTTTGAAAGTACCATCTCAATTATATTCACTATAATATCACTGATACAGCGGTATTGTTGCATATATATGGCCATAAATGTGAATACATGTTGCCATTACGATTTGATCAACTCATATTCACTTACAATAAGGATTTAGACATTTTGCCAATTATATGTTTAGTATTTTAATTGGACTACCTGACTGCTAATTATGTAATTTTGGTGAACCAGTTCAGGAATATTCCTATTATTTTTTGTGTCTGGGATTTATCACATGACATAGTTTCTCTTCTGTTGTTCTCCTAGTAGGAGACCATTTGGAAAGCATTTCTATTACAAATGGAATCATTAATCTGGGAGAACAACAGAAGAGGAACACTATTATCCTACTATAATTGCAATTTACCTGCCTTTTGTGATAAAGCCCTGAGTGTGGGCATTTATCTCTTTCAAGTACCTATTTACTACCTATCAGGTCAAAAGTCTTCCCAATAGCAAGTTACTTAGCCAGGTGACAATAATTCCTTTTTCCAATGGTGAAAATATAACTTCATTGCATTACAATTGTAGTGTAATGAGAGATAAAATCACACCTTTTCTAAGGCAACCTTTAGTTACTTTTATAGTCACAGAGCTGTGGCCTCATAGAATCATAAAGCTGGAAGTGAGTTGGGGATGTTTAGTTTGCAGAAAAGAAGGTTAAGAGGGGACATGATAGCCATGTTTAAATATTTGAAGGGATGTCATATTGAGGAGGAACTGGGCTCATTTTCTGCTGCTCCAGAGACCAGGACAAGGAGCAATGGATTCAAACTACAGGAAAAGAGATTCCACCTGAACCTCAGGAAGAACTTCCTGATGGTCAGAGCTGTCCAGTAGTGGAATATGCTGACTCAGAGTGTGGTGGAGTCTCTTTCTTTGGAGGCTTTTAAGCAGAGGCTGGATGGCCATCTGTTGGGGGTGCTTTGATGTGGGTTCCTGCATGGCAGAATGGGGTTGGACTGGATGGCCCCTGGGGTCTCTTCCAACTCTATGATTCCATGACACGTGGGTCATTGAATCCATTCTACTGCTCAATGCAGGGTCTCCAGCTAAAGCATCCCCAGCAGGTATCTCTCCAGCCTTTCGAAGATGCCTGGAAAAAGAGACCCCACCACTTTAGACAATTGGTTCTATTGCCAAACTATTCTTACCTTCAAGAATTTTCTTCTAGCATTCAATCAAAATCTACCCTCCTACTGATTTTGCCCTATTAAATGCTAGACAAGGAGTATGACTTGTTTAGATGTTGCTTCTTGTATGTACAGGCTTCCCCCACTTATCTGACAGGTTAGGGACGGGAGCACTGTCAGAAAGCGGAATCAGTTGAAAAGCAGAACCCATGGACTGTACTTGTAGGGAGTGCGAAGGACTTACGGAGGCTCACTTGGGACCAACTATGTGCTGCTTGCAAAGTCTCCCAGCCAGCTTGGTGCCTTTTGTTCTCTTCTCAGCTTGCTTTGCAAGCAACGCTTGTGCTCAAGCAGTCCCAAGTGAGCCTCCATAGGCAAGAAGAACTAATGACAGAGTAGAACCGCATCAAATTAATGGAACTTCTCAGTTAATGGAACTTGACCGTAAGCTGCCTTGGGTTGCTCTGCAAGCAGGGCACACGTGAGAGTGATCCCTAGCGAGCCTCCATGGGCAAGAGCAACGGATGAGAAAGAGGAACCCCCATCAGATTAATGGAGCATTTCCTTAATTTGGAAGTGTCAAAAAGAACAAGTCACCATATAATAGGGTGTCAAAAAGTAGGGGCTTCCTGTACCCTGTGATGGGTGTTGCTGAGACAATGAAGTGGATGGGAGCATGTTTTGTAGCACTGGTCAGCAACTGGTAACTTCTTAAGAAGTAACTAAAAGCTATATGCTCAGTTACTTTTAAGAAACAGGAAAGTAAATACCTCTGCTTTAAAAATGTAACTACAGTGCCAACTAAATGCTCCCAAGCTTTGCCAAACTCTGTTTTCTCCCCCAAAACTTTGAGTCAAATATTTATTAGAGTAAGGGAACCACATGTATGGGTCTGATTGCATGGGTCTATCCCATGGAATGAGGATCACATCAGGCCACTGTTTGAACTCCTGCCTTGTGAAAAACATCAGAAATAATGCAATCGTGAGGCTAATCTGTTTGACTCTGAATCAGCATTTTTAAAAATCATTTTGAACTCATTCCCTCCCAGTGCTAGAAAGAAATATAACATTCAGTCCCTTGCAAAAATGAACTCTGTCACCAATTTTCTTGCTTACACGTCAGCATCATGCTGTTCCAGATAAGGGTTTGTTCCTAGATTGGCACAACTCACTTGGGTGAAGAAGGTTGTTTTGCTTTTGCTTTTCCCAAACTTGAATCATGGGAAAATGTCTGGAACGTGTCTTTGGGGTTCAGAGGAGGGTGATCAAGGTGGTCAAAGATCTGGAAACTAAGCCCTATGAGGGATGGCTTAGGGAGCTGGGTATGTTTAACTTGGAGAACAGAAGACTGACGGCCTTTCCACACTGTATAACTATTGTACTATGATTCCACTTTAACTGCCATGGTTTGTTCTGTGGAATCAGGGGTTTTGCTGTTTAGGGAGGGACATTTAGAATTCTCAGCCAGAGAGTTCCCAGTACCTCCCAAGACTACAAACCCAAGGATTCCACAGGAGGTAGCCACGGTAGTTAAAGTGGAATCATAGAGCAGTAGTTATGAAGTGCAGAAAGGCTCTGAGGGATCATATGATACCCTTTAAGTGTCTGAAGAGTATGCAGAAAAAGATGGATCAAGCCTGTTTTCTGCTGCTTCAGAGACTAGGACACGGATTCAGATTACAAGAAAGATTTGACATAAATATTAGGAAGAATTTCTTTACAACAGAGCTGTTTTACTGTGGAATGGACTTGTTCTTCGGAGATCTTTAATCAGAGGTTGGATGGGCATCTTTTAGGAGTCTTTTAGCTGTGCATTCCTGCATGCCAGGGGGTTGGACTAGACTGCTTTGCAGTCTTTTCCAACCCCTGTGATCCTATCAATCCCAGTCCTCATTCCTGTTACCACACCATACACCTCCACGCTGCAGGTTGTGCTATTTCATAATTGGACATTTATGGTTGGAACATATGTTCAAAAGTACACTGGCTGTAAGCATATGCCAGGTCAGGATGACCTCAGACATGATCAGGTCATAAATTCAGGCAGGATTAGGTGGGAGAGCTTGACGCTGATAGGTTTGGGATAATCCTTTCAAAAACTGCAAGTTAACGAGCACTCCCCAAAACAATAGAAGGTGAAACTGCCCAGGTGAAACAATCAGGGATCCTACTGTGAGCATATCCTATGGCGACTTTCCCTATTCACCTTGGCTGACATGAGCATTAAGAGATTGTCATGACTCCCATCAATGTTCTGTCACCTAGAGTTAAGACAATCAGCCCATTCCGGACTCCTTTGTCAAACCCATGGGAAAACCATTACCACTTTGTCCATGCACCATCCTTCAGGGCAGGAAATAGGGTATAAAAATCCTAGCTCCAGCCTCAGTAAATTGGCATACATTGGATGTGTTACATTCCACATGGTAGCCCATATTTCCTTTCCTCCATGCTAACCCCAGATGAGCTGTCTGAGTTGATGATGAATATCATCCTTGAGTTTGAAAGATCTTTCTCAAACTTCTGATAGGTAAAACAGATAGCTTTTTTGAATCAGCTGAGAAGTGAAGTGTGTGTTAAGTGACCCATGATTATATACACCATACCACAAAGATAGGAAGCCCAGATTCCGGATAGTCCAGAGCTTTCGCAAAAGAAAGAAAGGGATATAGGACCTGTCTCATAAAATGAGTCAAAAGCAAGATAGAGTAAGAATATATATAAATATTTGTGTAACAAACAAATATTAGACTGTTAAAGCAAATATGTCAAACAGCCAGAGAAATTTCTCCTAGAATAAAGGCACAGGTAAGCGAAGGCGAGAGGCGTGCTTATTCTTATCCTCTGAGGAATTTAACACCAATGTGCTTGTCTGGTGAGGAGAATTAGACGGTTATAAGAACTTTAATATTGGCTACTGAGCAAGATGGCATAGTCGAAATGTGTCTGCCTTGTTTTGTTAAAATGAATTCTCACGGTCATTTATCTTCATTCACTCAATGCTCAACAGACCTGCACACCTCTTGCTGCTAAGTTGTTTGGAATATTTATTTTTCTTGAGCTTATTTGGAGGATGGAGAAAGGGAGTGTGGCTCAAAGAAATCAGAAGAAGACTAGCACTTGGAAGGGCATCTACGAGCCAGACAAGATTTCTCAAATGTCATGATAAATCACTGAACAGCAAAGGCAGACTCATTCAGGCCATCGTGCTTTCAATCTCTATGGCCATTTCTGCACTAGCCTGTTATAGCACGATGATTCCACTTTCAACATCCTCTGGCATCCTGGGGTTTGCAGTTTCAGGAGGGGCCGGCTGGCCCCTCCCGAAACTGCAAACCCCAGGATGCCAGAGGATGTTGAAAGTGGAATCATCGCGCTATAAGAGGCTAGTGCGGAAATGGCCTATATATGGTTGTGAGCGTTGGACAGTGAAGAAAGCTGACAGAAAAAGAACCAACTCGTTTAAAATGTGGTGCTGAAGTGCTACAGATAACCACGGGCAGCAAAAATAACCAATAAATGGTTCAAGAAAATAGAATCATAGAGCTGAAAGAGACCACAAGGGCCATCAAGTCCAACCCTCTGCCATGCAGGAATATATAATCAAAGTACTCCCGACAGATGGCCATCCAGCCTCTGTTTCAAAGCCTCTAAAGAAGGAGACTCCACCCCACTCCAAGGCAGTGTATTCCACTCTTAAACTGCTCTTACCATCAGGAATTCTTCTTGGTGTTTAGGTGGAATCTGTTTTCCTCTAGTGTGAAGCCATTGCACCATGTCCAAGTTTTTGGAGAAGCAGAAAACCAGCTTGCTCCATCTCCCATATGATATCCCTTCAAAATCATCCTAGTGTAGAACACAGCAAATCAAGCCTGAACTCTCCCTCAATGTGAAAATGACTAAATGGTGACTGTTGCACTTTGAACATAACGTGAAAAGACAGAACTAATTAGAAAAGACAAGAATGCTTGGTGGAAGGTGGAAGGCAGTCAGAAAAGTGGAGGACTTTGTGGTGCAGATGGATAGACTTAAGTCAAGAAAGCCACAGCTCTGCATTTGCAAGACCTGAGCTGACAACAGGGTGGTTTTGAGTTATCTCACTCATAGGGTCACCATAAGTTTAAGCCAGCTTGACAGCAATGCACAAGAAGAAATGTATTTTTTCTTTATACGGTGTACGGATTGTTTGACAGATTAATTGTAACTCTCTAATATTTGTTTATTATATATATATATTCACTTATTTCTGTGCTCTGTTTGTTTGTTTGTCCTTGCCCCATTTAACATCTGATGTCAGATGTACACACAACGATGCAATGAAGAAATGCAACAAACAGCATGCTATTTAAAGCAAGCCCTCAAAAACATCAACTACGCCCATCACAATGCGTCTAGCGCTTCATTCCAGAGGAGGGAAGTGAAAATTTGGCAAGGTACGCAACACCTTTGATGCTTGTTTCTCCTTTTTCCCCCTGGACAAGACACTGTAGGGAAGTTGGCTCTGTTCCCATCACTGGGAGGAAAGCTGCCTTTTTATTCTCAAACTTGCTATTTTTGTGCTTCACATCACCCTAGAACTACCCGATCTCCTCCAATTTTGGAAAGAATGCAGGGAAAGGCCTTGTTAGTATTTGGATGGGAGATCAACAGGGAATACTAGAAATCTTTGATTAACTCTACGAAAGAATCCTGGAGAGTGGCTGCCAGTCAGGAGCTGACAATAGTGAGCTACATGGACCAAAAGTCACACTTAGCAGCTTCTTATGTTTTACTTTCCCATTCAGGAAATGTCCTATAGCATCTTTGCACCTTCTCCAATTGCATAGCCAGGAAGATCTAGTCTAGCAGCAACAATAACAACAATTACGCAGGATTCACCCACTTAGCTGAAAGGTTAGGGACCAGAGCACTGTCCAAAAATGAAATTGATTGAAAAGCAGAACCCATGTACCCAAGGTTGTAAAAGCCAGCCAGACTGTCATAGCCATCTTCCACTAGTTGAAAACAAGGCAGATGGGTGTTTCCAAAGACTTATGAGCATTGAATCATAGAATCATAGAACATGAGTAAGCAGTGTGACGCAGCAGCCAAGAAAGCCAACGCGATTTTTGTTTGCATCAATAGGAGTATGGTGTCTAGATATAGGGAGGTAATGATACCACTCTATTCTGCATTGGTTAGGTCTCATTTGGAATACTGTGTCCACTTCTGGGCACCTCAGTTCAAGAAGGATGTCGACAAGCTGGAGCGCGTCCAGAGGAGGGCGACCAAAACGGTGAAGGGTCTGGAAGCCATGCCCTATGAAGAATGGCTTAGGGAGCTGGGGATGTTTAGTCTGCAGAAGAGAAGTTTAAGAGGGGACATGATAGCCATATTTAAACTTTTGAAGGGATGTCATGTTGAGGAGGGAGCAGGCTTGTTTTCTGCTGCTCCAGAGACTAGGACAAGGAGCAATGGATTCAAACTGCAGGAAAGGAGTTTCTACTTGAACCTCAGGAAGAACTTCCTGATGGTCAGAGCTGTCCAGCAGTGGAATATGCTGCCTCGGAGTGTGGTTGAGTCTCCTTTTTTGGAGGCTTTTAGGCAGAGGCTGAATGGCCATCTGTTGGGAATGCTTTGATGGGTGTTTCTGCATAGCAGGGGGTTGGACTCGATGGCTCTGAGGTCTCTTCCAGCTCTATAATTCTATGATTTTGAGCCTTGCAGCCAGTGGAGCTGTTGCACTCCTTGCCAGAGCAATGTGGGGGGCGGGGGGGGAGACCAAACCAGACCAAACTTGTCCTTTGTTGAAAACAGTCCCTGTGAATGCCACTCAGATGCCACTGACCAGTTGTTGCTGTATGCCTTCAAGCCGTTTCCACCCCAAAGGTGACTCTAATTACAGGGTTTTCTGGGGCTGAGAGTGTGTGACATCCCCAAGGTCACGCAGTGGGTTTCCATGGCCAAGCAGGGAATCAAACCCTGGTATCCAGGGTCATAATCCAACATTCAAACCACCACATCTTGGTGGCTTTCATCCAGTCACTAGTGGGTAGTGCTAAATGTTCCTCACTACTGTCTTCAACATAGTTATGCTCTCTAAGGAGAATCTACACAAGAAGCGATGTTGATCCTTACCAACAATCCAGTTAGAGCATTTTGTATCTGCAGCAGGGTCAGGTCTTTTATAAAGACAATGGATCTTGCTTGCCCATTCTGAACCAAGCTACTCCCAAATACTTCCCAGAAATAAGTCATAACAATGTATTGAGGCAATGAACAAAAGCAGTTGAAAGAGTACACAGATAAAAACATTTTGAAAACACATTAAAATCTCTCTAAAAACCTTTAAAAGCAGTCCTAAACTGTGATTTTAAAACAGTTGGAGCAATTTCAAACACTGAAATCCAGGCATAACAGCACTGTTTTAGCTGCCAGCCAAACTGAAAAGAGAGGGAGACAGCCTAACTTCCTTGGGTAGGGAGTTCCACAGTTAGGGTGCTGCTACAGAGAAGGCCCTGTTATATTACATACCAAACTAACTTCATGAGGTCTTGAAATATGCAACTGGGCCTCCTTTGTGGATCTCAAATTTTGGGCAGGCTCATACAGGAAGAGGCAGTCTTTCTGTTCCTAAGCCATTTAGGATTTTGCATGTCAAAATCAGCACCCCAAATTGAGCTCACAAGCAGATTGGAAGCCAGGGCATTTCTTGCAAGACCAGTGTTACATGGTCTCTGAAATGCATAACCAACACTAGTCTGGCTGCTGCACTTTGCACTAGCTGCAGCTTTCAAACAGTCTTCATGGGAAGCCCCATAAACAGCACATTACAGTAGTCTAATTGGGAGGAATAACTGAGGTCATTTCCACACTACATTGTGATAGTATCATTATTCCACTTTCAACAACCTGTGGAATTCTGGGGTTTGTAGTTTACTGAGGCCCAAGAGCTCTCTGGCTGAGAATTCTAAATGCCTCTCCCTAAACTACAAGCTCCAGGATTCCACAGGATGTTGAAAGTGGAATAATAACACTATAACAGTGTAGTGTGGAAATGGCCTAAAGCATGAATCACTGTGGCCAGATATGTCTTCCCCAGGAAATGGTGCAGCCACTCCTTCAGCCCGGCCTTCCAGGAGCACTGCTGGATCCAAGATCACCCCCAAACTATAAAGCTAATTAAAAAAAACTTAAGAATTTTATTAAATTATAACACAATACAAAACAAAACAATAACAAAATTATACACCCATGCAAGCATTAACAAACATCTACACATACGTAAAAGAAGTACAGTAATCCCTCCATATTTGCTAGGATTAGGGGCACAGGATCCCCATGAAAGTGAAAAAAATGTGCATAACTCTAGGCTCCCCCAGATCATATTTAACACACAAAAAAGTATGATGACCCTATTCAACCCACAATGGATGCCTTTGAGGCATCAGGGTTCCTTCACAAGGCAGAATAGGGTGGCTGGTGGGGCTGACTGCCACCTTCGCGGCTGCCCCACACCATTTTTAAGAGGGACTTACAAGTCTTCTTCGCAGTTTCCCACAAGGCTTGCCGTCCCTATTAAAAATGGCACAAGAAGGCAGCAGAGGGGACAGCAAATAATCCGTGAATAATCAAATCTGCAAAAGTGAAACCAGCAAAGGTGGAGGGCTGACAGTACTAGCAAAACATAACTAAAATTGGTTCCCGCCCTTGTTGCACACAGTTCATATTACTTAGGCCATTTCCGCACTAGACCATTATAGCGCTATCATTCCACTTTCAACATCCTATGGAATCCTGGGGTTTGCAGTTCTGCAAACCCCAGGATTCCATAGGATGTTGCAAGTGGAATGATAGCGCTATAACGGTCTTGTGCGGAAATGGCCTTAAACATTTACACCAAGTCATACACTTTATTCCATAAACATTAATTATTGCTTATCACTTATCATTTTAATTACTGACTTAATTTCTTAATCTTATCCTAGATGGAAGCTAGTTTTTCAGTGGGAGTGCAACCCTGTCTGGGATGGTTTTCCTACCACCCAAGAGGACTTCCACCTTGTCTGGACTGAGCCTCGGTTCATTCATCCACACCCAATCCTTCACTGCATCCAGACAATGATTCAGGGCTTCCACAACCTCCGTGGCATCGGTCGTAAATGACAGAGAGGTAACCTCAGTGTGCTAACAACACCTAGTCCCCAAACTCCGGATGATCTCTCCTAGCAGCTTCATGTCGATGTTAAAAAGCATAGAAGACAGTGCGGACCCCTGTGGAAACCCCATATGCTAATGGTCCAAAGACTTAACAAGAGTCCCCCTCCGGGAATGTTCAGCCTGGAAGGATGGGAACGGCTACACCTCGGTCATTGCCATCCCCGGTTTCATTATCTTGTTATAACCCCATCAGACACTGAGCTGTAATGCTTTTTAAAACCCTCTTCTTCTTCCTCCATGCAAGCAGGTGGGGATGGCTAATGCAACTGGAGAGATTCAGTCTCCTGGGGCCAGTGATGGCAACTGTTCGGGGCCAGGGATGGCACCTTGAGCTTAATTATGATGCTCATAGACTGGGAGGGCATAGATCTTCACTGGGGCCTTTCCGCACGACACTCTTATAGCGCGATTATTCCACTTTCAACCTCCTAGGGAATCCTGGGGTTTGCAGCTTTGAGAGGGGCCGGACAGTGCTGACCCCTGTGGAAACCCCATATGCTAATGGTCCAAAGACTTAACAAGAGTCCCCCTCCGGCAATGTTCAGCCTGGAAGGATGGGAACTGCTACATCTTGGTCATTGCCATCCCCGGTTTCATTATCTTGTTATAACCCCATCAGGCACTGAGCTGTAATGCTTTTTAAAACCCTCTTCTTCTTCTTTCATGCAAGCAGATGGGGATGGCTAATGCAACTCCAGGATTCCCTAGGAGGTTGAAAGTGGAATAATCACGCTATAAGAGTGTCGTGCGGAAAAGGAGTTCTCTCGGCCAAAGAGGTTTGCCTAGAAGGGGATTCACAGAGCCCAGGAGGCCCTTCTCTGGGAGCGTGGGAGAGATCCATCTTACCTGCTGCTGACTTGATCTGCAAAAGGCACATCGCCCAGCACACTATCTTGGGGAGACTCAGGGGGGAACACGTCAGAGCCATCCAGGAAACAGCTTCGGTGGGAAACGTCCTGCCAGCCGCTCCCTTGGCTCCAGCAGCCTGCCTTCATCCTCAGTGATGCCGGCTGAGCTGGATCCTCTGTTTTTACCTTGAAGAGGAGACAGCTGAGCAGCAGGGCCACGGCTGCCCTCTGAGGGCCATATGATGTACTACACCTTTGACAACAGCTCTCCTCCTGGGTGGTCACCACCCATCCAGGCAGAGTAGGGCCCTTTCCGCACTACACTGTTATACTGCTATTATTCCACTTTCAACGTCCTGCAGTTTAGGGAGGGGCCTTTTATAATTCTCAGCCAGAGAGCTCTCGGGCCTCAGGAAACTACAAACCCCAGAACTCCACAGGAGGTTGAAAGTGGAATAATAGCACTATAACAGTGTAGTGTGAACATGGCCTCGGTCATTCTTAACACAAAGCCTGGAAAATGCGACTTTGTGGACTAGAGCGCTCAGCATCCCCCAGCCAGCCATGCTGGGGATCGTAGTCCAAAAGGTAACCTCTCTTAACTTCTGAAAAACAAACCGTGCCGCTCTTGACCTCGGAGATCTTGATCTGCACACCTTTTCCCTTCAGCAGCGTTGCAATGGAGCTAGTTTTGCAGGCTTGTTGTGCTAAGTTTTTTTTTAAATCACTGAGGCCATTTCTGCCCTACACTATTATAGTGCTATTATTCCACTTTCAACATCCCGTGGAATCCTGGGGTTTGCAATTTAGGGAGAGGCATTTAGAATTCTCAGCCACAGAGAGCTCTTTGGCCTCAGTAAACTGCAAACCCAAGAATTTCACAGGATGCTGACAGTGGAATAGCAGCACTACAAGAGTGTAGTGTGGAAATAGCCTAGAAATAATGGCATCACCCCCCTGCCAGTTTCTGGTGATCTCAGCTGAAGTTTTCACAGTAGGAAACTGTCAACAATTATCCCAAAGGCAATATATTGTTGTGATCACCCTTTATGTTTATACAGTAGGGATAGTGCAAGGCTTTCAACACCCAGCATGCCTCACCATTGGTTAGCATGTATAGGGCTGATAGAAGCTGTAGTCCAAGAATGTCTGGAAGGCTGCATGATTCCAACCCCTACTGGACAAGAAGGAATAGAGGGCATGCTCATCAAATTTGCAGATGACACCAAATTGGGAGGGGTTGTTAATACGCCAGAGGACAGGATCAAAATTCAAAACGACCTGGATAGATTGGAGAGCTGGGCCAAGGTGAACAAAATGAAATTCAACAGAGAGAAATGTAAGGTCCTACACTTAGGCAGAAAGAATGGAATACAGAAACATAGGATAGGGGACACGTGGCTGGATAGCAGTACGTGTGAAAGGGATCTAGGAGTCTTCCTAGACCACAAGCTGAACATGAGTCAGCAGTGTGATACAGCAGCCAAGAAAGCCAATGCAATTCTCGGCTGCATCAATAGGAGTATGGTGTCTAGATCGAGGGAGGTACTGGTACCACTCTGCTCTGCTCTGGTTAGACCCCATCTTGAATCCTGTGTCCAGTTCTGGGCACCCCAATTCAAGAAGGATAATGACAAGCTGGAGCAAGTCCAGAGGAGGGCGACCAAAATGGTGAGAGGCCTGGAAGCCATGAAGCCCTATGAGGATAGACTTAGAGAGCTGGGTATGTTTAGTCTGCAGAAGAGGAGGTTAAGAGGGGACATGATATCCATGTTTAAATATTTGAAGGGATGCCACGTAGAGGAAGGAGGGGACTTGTTTTCTGCTGCTCCAGAGACCAGGACAAGGAGCAATGGATTCAAGCTGCAGGAAAGGAGATTCCACCTGAACCTCAGGAAGAACTTCCTGACGGTCAGGGCTGTCCGGCAGTGGAATCTGCTGCCTCGGAGTGTAGTGGAGTCTCCTTCCTTGGAGGTTTTTAAGCAGAGGCTTGATGGCCATCTGTCGGGAGTGCTTTGAGGGTGTTCCTGCATGGCAGGGGGTTGGACTGGATGGCCTGTGTGGTCTCTTCCAACTCTGAATTTCTATGATTCTATGATTCTATTTATCTTCCTGAGGTTGATCAAGTGCTTGAAAGTCACACTATTTTATTCCGCCCCCCAGACGTATAGCTACGGTGGAAGCCAAATGAAAGCATGGCCCAAACAAGAATTCTGCCCCATCAAATGTTTCTAACCCCCTCAATTAAATGTTTCTTCAGTTCCCAAGTGTCTAGCACTGTAGTGACTTAAAACTTAATAGAAATCGTAGATTCATAGAGTTGGAAGAAATCACAAGGGCCATCCAGTCCAATTCCATCCAGTCCAAGCACTCCCAGCAGATGGCCATCCAGCCTCTATTTAAAAACCTCCAAAGAAGGAGACTCCACCACACTCCCAGGCAGCATATTTTATTGTCAAACTGCCCTTTGGAAGTTCTTCCTAATGTTTTGATGGAAACTCTTTTCCCGTAGCTTGAATCCATTGTTCCTTGTCCTAGTTTCGGGGCTGCAGAAAACAAGCTTGCCCCATCTTCCAGACGACATCTCTTTGAATATTTAAATATAGCTATCATGCCACCTCTTTAACCTTCTCTTCTCCAAGCTAAACATACCCAGCTCCCTAAGCTGTCCCTCGTAGGGCATGGTTTCCAGGCCTTCTACCATTTTGGTTGCCCTCCTCTGGTCACATGCTAGCTTACCAAGTTGAGCATTTAGAAAGAGAGTTCAGATGCCCATAGAAAAGGGGCAGGGAAAGTGACCAAGGAATGCAAACAAAGCAAGGTGTGAACAATTCTTAGTGTCTCCCCCTATGCAGTGCTAGAAATTTGAAGACTGAAAGAAATTTCATGGGGGGGCAGAATTCTCATTTGGAGGGGCAATGCGCCAATTCCTCCACCTCCAGCATTCGCCACACCTTTGACCAGCTGTTTTTTGGTTGTGATGAGCCAGCTCCTTGCTGGCTAGCTTGCTTCCTGACCAGCTGGATCAGCCTCCTTTCCTTCTTCCTTCTGGTCAACTTTGCCTCACTCTGGCCGTTTCCGCACTACACTCTTATAGCGCAATTATTCCACTTTCAACTTCCTAAGGAATTCTTGGGTTTGCAGTTTCGGGAGGAGCCCACCCCGAAACTGCAAACTGCAGGATTCCATAGGATGTTGAAAGTGGAATAATTCAAGAAGGATATTGACAAGCTGGAGCAAGTCCAGAGGAGGGCGACCAAAATGGTGAGAGGCCTGGAAGCCATGAAGCCCTATGAGGATAGACAGAGAGCTGGGTATGTTTAGTCTGCAGAAGAGGAGGTTAAGAGGGGACATGATAGCCATGTTTAAATATTTGAAGGGATGCCACGTAGAGGAGGGAGAAGGCTTGTTTTCTGCTGCTCCAGAGACCAGGACAAGGAGCAATGGATTCAAGCTGCAGGAAAGGAGATTCCACCTGAACCTCAGGAAGAACTTCCTGACGGTCAGGGCTGTCCAGCAGTGGAATGTGCTGCCTCGGAGTGTAGTGGAGGCTCCTTCCTTGGAGGTTTATTAAGCAGAGGCTTGATGGCCATCTGTTGGGAGTGCTTTGAGGGTGTTCCTGCATGGCAGGGGGTTGGACTGGATGGCCCCTGCGGTCTCTTCCAACTCTAGATTTCTATGATTCTATGATTCTATAACAGTCCAGTGCGGAAATGGCCTCTGATATGTCTCCTTCCTTCCTTCGGTGTGGGAGGTGATGTTGGGAGCGGGTTCGTGGTACTGAAAAATCAGGCGTGAGCCATCTTTAGCTGGTCAGGCAGTGGCCGGTAGAGGAGGACCCAGAGGAAGGTTTTTAAAGAACTGTTTGGCCTGATCGGAGCCACCAAGAGGGAAGGTTCCCTGAGAATCGTCTGGCTGGGAATTCTAAATGCCCCTCCCTAAACTGCAAGCCCCAGGACTGCATAGGATGTTGAAAGTGGAATAATAGCGTTACAACAGTCTAGTGCGGAAATGGCTTGAGATCCCCGTGGGTAAGCAGCAGTAGCCGCGGGGCTGTTGAGTAACGGAAAGACAAAAATAAATAAATGCAACTAACCGATTGCCCAGCTGACTGGGCAAGGTAGGGGTTGCCAGGCTGAAAACTGGAGAGGTCTTTGTCCTTCCACTGGCTGCAGCATTAGTCTGTGTCAGGACACAGGGTACCGTGGTTTTTATCTGATGAAACGGGCGTAGGCTAAGGAAGGCTTATGCTACCGACTTTCTTTCTCTCAGGCCATTTCTGCACTACACTGTTATAGTGCTATTATTCCACTTTCAACACCCAATGGAATCCTGGGGTTTGCAGTTCAGGGAGGGGCATTCAGAATTCTCAGCCGGAGAGCTCTTGGGCCTCAGGGAACTACAAACCCCAGAATTCCAAAGGGGAATAACTGCAGCAGTGGTTCTCAACCTGGGGGTCGGGACCCCTTTGGGCGTCGCACGACCCTTTCAGAGGAGTCGCCTGAGACCTCGCTTCAAGCCCTTCTTAGGTTGAGCTTCTGACGCTATGATCATGGTTGGGGGTCACCACCACATGAGAAACTGTATTAAAGGGTCACGGCATTAGGAAGTATAATACAGTATAATACAGTAGTGCGGAAATGGCCTCAGTCTCAGTGATGCTGCCGGATGCCCTGGTGCACTTGAATGGCTGTGCAGAAGAGGAAATTTGGGCAGCTGTTGGCTGGTTGAGTAACGAACAGCACCTGCTGAAATTCCTTTCCTTTGCAAACCATTAAAGGCACAGGAGCCCCCTCCGGTTTAAATCAGGGCAACCCAGTGCTGGTGTAAACAGAGCGCTTCGCCCTCCCCTTTCCATGCATTCCTGCTTTGAAGCTGTGAATAATCATCCTTACAGGGTTGACCTCGAGAGTTAAACCCTCCGGGCCAGGATTTAACTCCGAGTTAATAAGGGGCTGCCGGCACCCATTGGTCCATTGATGGGTTGTTAATTGCTGTGTGTTTTAAGGGGTTGGCTTAGGTGGGTTGGCGGGTGGGGAGGACTGGGTATGTTTTTAATGGTCTTTTAATGTCTTTTAATGTATAATGTATTTCATGTTGTTCGCCGCCTCGATCCATGTGGAGAGGCAGGATGCAAATAAATAATAATAATAAATAATTAGTTATTAATTAGCTATTATTAAATTATTATTATCATCCATGTGGAGAGGCGGGATACAAATAAATAATAATAATAATAATAATAATAATAATAATAATAATAATAATAAATAATTAGTTATTAATTAATTATTATTAAATTATTATTATTATTATCATCATCCATGTGGAGAGGCGGGATGCAAATAAACAATAATAATAAATAATTAGGTATTAATTATTATTAAATTATTTTTATTATTATTATCATCCATGTGGAGAGGCGGGATGCAAATAAATAATAATAATAATAAATAATTAGGTATTAATTATTATTATTATTATTATTATCATTCATGTGGAGAGGCGGGATGCAAATAAATAATAATAATAATTAGGTATTAATTAATTATTATTAAATTATTATTATTACTTTCATCCATGTGGAGAGGCGGGATGCAAATAAATAATAATAATAAATAACTAGTTATTAATTAATTATTATTAAATTATTATTATTATTATCATCCATGTAGAGAGGCAGGATACAAATAAATAATAATAATAAATAATTAGTTATTAATTAATTATTATTAAATTATTATTATTATTATCATCCATGGGGAGAGGTGGGATACAAATAAATAATAATAATAAATAATTAGTTATTAATTAATTATTATTAAATTATTATTATTATTATCATCCATGTGGAGAGGCGGGATGCAAATAAATAATGATAATAAATAATGAGTTTTTAATTAATTATTATTAAATTATTATTATTTTTATCATCATCCATGTGGAGAGGCGGGATGCAAATAAACAATAATAATAAATAATTAGTTATTATTAAATTATTATTAAATTATTAAATTATTATTATTATTATTATTATTATTATTATTATTATTATTATTATTATTATTATTATTATTATTATTATTTCCAGCCTCCTTGGCTCCCATGCGAGGCTTGGATCCGATGCCCACTTGCTTGGGAATAAATCAACAGAACTCAATGGAACTTTCTTGGGAGGAGACCGGGCACAGCTGTCTGCTCTAGAAATGCAGGTTTCCATTCATTGGTTGGGAAGAAGAGGCAGCGGAGCCCTGATTGGCGGAAGGCGCTCACTAGACATAGAGATAGGGGGAAAAGGGCTGCATTCAGACAACCTCGACTTTAGGTAAAATTTGACAGCGAGGGTTCTCTATGGGAGGTAGAGTGGGGTTTCTCTCACTGTGGCATTTCTATTATGGTCCCTCTCTCTTCATATTTTATTGTTGTGTGGGCCTTTCCGCACTACACTGTTATAGCGCTATGATTCCACTTTCAGCAGCTTCTGGAGTCCTGGGGTTTGCAGGTGAGGGAGGGGCCTTTAGAATTCTCAGCCAGAGAGCTCTTGGGCCTCAGGAAACTACAAAGCCCAGAATTCCACAGGAGGTTGAAAGTGGAATAATGGCACTGTAAGTGTAGTGCGAAAAGGCCCTTAAACACCGCTGGGTGGAAAGCTGGGTTCGCTTAGGAACCGGAAGTTAATGGTGTCCTTGTTCTGTTTACCTCTATGGGAAGAAGGAGGAGCCGGAAGTAGTGCCTCGGAGGACTTCCGCCCTGGGCTCGAGCGGAGGCAGGCGGAGTGGGAGAGGCGCCCATGCCATTCCCTGCCACCGGCGCCGCTGAAGCAGGGCGACAAAGGCGGGCATGAGGACGCCGGCGCCGCGGCCGGGGCAGGTCAGAGGAGGCGCGGGGAAGGGATAGGGGGCCTTTAGAGAGGAGGGGGAGTCCCCCTCCGGAGCAGGAAAGGGGGCGGGGTTACGGGGGGCGCTGAGGGAGAAGCGGTGGGGGGCGGGGCCTCTTCGGTGGAGGGGCTTCGGGGGCGGGGCTTCAGGGTGGAGGGGCGATGCGGATTGGTGGGCGCATGCGTGGAGGGGGGATTGGGGAAGGGGCTCTGGGGGGCTGGATGGGTGCTGCAGGAAGGGGAGAGAGGAGCGTCGGAGTGGGCTCAGGGGGCCCGTGGCCTCCTTGATCGTGGGGCGTCCCCTCCTTCTCAGGGCGGCCTGCCTTGCAGGGGCGTTGTGAGGATGGCCTAGTGGCAGGGGGAGAGGTTTATGCGTTGCTTTGGCACTAGAGTTGCCAGGGGCCCCTTATAAGGTGCCCCCTTTTGCAAAGCCAGCTGGCATAGTTTGGGCCAGGCCCAGGGTTCAAATCCTTGGACAGCCAGGGGGTGGCTGGGCGATGCTGGGCGAGTCACACCCTCTCAGCCTCCAAGGAGGCCGGGGCAACCCTCTGAGTACACCTTGCCCAGAAAAAACACATGAGAAGGTTGCTGTAAGTCTGAGTCGACTCCGGAGTACGAAATAACAGCAGCCCCTGTTTGCAGAGGGAAAGCTTTTCTTCGTAAGAGGGGCTGAGATGCCCAGAAATCTCGTATTTTGGATCGTGGACCCTTCATAAAGACAGAAATGTGGGCGCTGTGTAATTTGTGAATGTGGATATTACATTCATTTTGTGGAGGGAGATGTGGTGAGGTTTACTCAAATTGTTACTTCCAACTATTCTTTGGATAAAGCACAAAGTTGTGATCTGATCGTCGACCTTGCATGTCGTGAGTTTCAAGGGTCTCTTATTGCTGTTTTGAAAACTCAGTGACGTGATCGTGATGTTAATAAGAGGCAGGAGTGTTTTGGTGAGTGGACTTGGGACATCGACATTCTAGTCCTTGTGGAGCCGTGAAACAGACTGTGTAACCGTGGACCAGTTGCTCTTGCTTAGCTTCACCTGCTTCGCCGGATTGTTGAAGACAAAGTGGACGAGGAAAGAGACAAGTTTCCCATCTCGAATTCTTTGAAGAAAGGGTGGGTTATGAAGGTAACACACAGGCATGTAGATCATTTGCTCATTCTGCTAGGAGCAGACAAAGGTTGCGCTGCAATCTCTCTTTTTATATATCTTTTTTTTATTTCATCACCTTGATGTGATGCCAGGTAGAGGAAGGAGAGGGCTTGTTTCCTGCTGCTCCAGAGACCAGGACAAGGAGCAATGGATTCAAACTGCAGGAAAGGAGATTCCACCTGAACCTCAGGAAGAACTTCCTGACAGTCAGGGCTGTCCGGCAGTGGAAAATGCTGCCTCGGAGTGTAGTGGAGTCTCCTTCCTTGGAGGTTTTTAAGCAGAGGCTGGATGGCCATCTGTCGGGAGTGCTTTGAGGGTGTTCCTGCATGTCAGGGGGTTGGACTGGATGGCCCCTGTGGTTTCTTCCAACTCTACATTTCTATGATTCTATGATTCTATGTATTCTGTTTTTCCTCCCAAGCTGCTTAAAGTCCTTTCTCAGCCCTTTTCCCATGCAAAACACTCCTGTGAGGTGGGCTTGGCTGGGTGAATACGAGGCTGACCCCAGACAGTGCTGTGAATCTCATAGCTGAGGGGGTTTTGTGAGCTGTGCCTCTGAGGTCAATATTCCTCCGTCATTTTGAGCACCGGTTTTGCTTTGGTTTGAGATGGGTAGGATGGAATGAATTTCAGAATTGAAGTTTGTTAGGTTAAAGCTTACCAGGTGGAACAACTTGCCTGGAATGGGAAGAACAGAATGAACATTTTCTAGTTGATGAGGTTTTAAGAGTTGGGGTTACCCTGGCTTTTGATTTTTGTAGAGCAAATGACAGTTTAGCCCTTTAACTCAGTGATTAGAACAGCAGCTGAAGCTGCAGCAGAAATCTAGTAGTGTTTTGCTAAAAATATCATCATAGTGTGAGACTAAAGGACTGCTTGCATGATGAGAATCATTTTCCTAGCATGCATCAGTCTTAAAGGGTATCAGTCCTCTCAAGTATTAGTAAACTCAACTTCAGTCTAATTTCTTTTAGATACAGGTCAGACATGGCTCTTCTGACTTAGTAGGACAGGAAGTGAGAACCAGGTTTATATGAGCTTTCAACAGACAGCAGCTTTAGGAACAAGCTATAGACCGGGTATTCATCTGTGTTAGTTGTACTGTTGTTGTTGTTGTGTTATGGTGCTGGAAGAGCAGGTGGGGGTACCCAGAAACTGAGGAGTTGCTCCTTCTTATTTTGGCTTGAAAAAGACATTCTAGACCTTGGTCATCTTGGTGTCTTAATTCAGTTTGACTCTGAATGTTTGATTCAAAAGATCTGTATGAACTTTTGGAAAAGTGAAGGTTAAGTGAAGTAATGAATTGGAGCTGGGGTGGGCCATGGTGATAAATCTAAGAGTCAGTGTCTGCCCCAGGATCTCTTGGGGGGGGGGCTGTGTGTAATGCCAGAAACCCCTCACTTGCAAAAGTTGTGAGAAATCCACTCCTCTGTTTGAAGAAGTACATTTTTTTTTAAAAAATTGAACAATGCTGGGACCCCTTGCAACCTATTTCAAAGTAAATTGCTGCTCCTGAAGTCAGGCTTTTCATTTCCCCAGGAGAAGGGTGTTTTTGAAGAATCTGGAGGGGTTGAGGGACTGCAGCTTTGCTCTCTCTGGTCTGTGGTTTATATTAGGATGTGCAGTTCATGTCATATGTTGATCTCTTGGATGTGTATTGAAATAGTGTATGGTGCTAAGTGTAGAGGCAGGCAATGCCATAGATCTGCTTAGGGTCAAGCTGGGATGCTACAAAGTATTGAGTTAATATTATTAATTGATCATGGCAACAATGTATCTGTTTGGAGTTTGCCTATCCTTTACAAAGTATCAAGTGGTTAATTGCTTAATTGTCTGTTGCTACAATGTATCCGGTGATGGGAAGAAGGTCAGAGCAGGCAAAAACGAAAGTGTCAATAACTGTTTTGGGAAATCTAAGTGTCTAAGATAAGAGGCAGGAAATATGTTCTTGCCCCAAGGAGGAAAAGAGGGGAAACAAAAGCAGGTGTGCCAACAGTCTAAATGTGTGGGGTGATGTTAAATTTATGATCCTCTCCGATCGCAGCTTTACGTGCCTAAAATTTGTACGTATGAAACATGAGAGCTGTTGAAAGCTCTTCATTCAAAGTAAGAGCTTTAAAGACAAAGTAATCTGGTATTTAATCTGGTGTCTGGTATTTAGTTAATGTGATTTATTTAAGCTTTATGGGAGACTATTCATCAAAAGCTGGGGAGTCACCAAATAATGGTTTCATGGGGAAGAGGAGGTGACCATCTGGGGAACTCATTGGGTCCAAGGTTCCCACTAGTGTTCTGAGTCACTGTGTCTGTGGTGCTGCGGATCACTTCATCCATAACGTTGTGTTTCATCGCTGTAGTCTTTTCCATATTCTTTCCTACCCTTTCAATAACCTCCTCTCTTAATTTCTCTCAGTTTTTTAATTTCCTCACTATCCTACTTGGGAGAGGGAGTCTGATGCATCTCACTGCACGCAGGAGGAAAGAAAAACTGAAGGGAGAGGGACAGGGAGTCGGTTTAACGGAATTCTGAACTCGCGAGCGGCTCCTGCGTCAGCTGGCACGAGGATCAACCCAGGCGTAGTGGATTGATCCTCCTGTCAGCCCGAGAATTAAAATGGTGGCTCCTTGCACCAGATACTTTTTCAGAGGTGCAGGATCCTGCTAGATCTCTGAGACCTTGGGAGTTGTTTAACGGTTCTGTTTAAGGACTCCAGGCCTGGATGCAGTGGAAGACCTGCACCACTCTCTGAAGTACAAAGTCAAGTGAGATTATTCAAACAAGATCGGCTGTTGATTGGTAGGAAAACTGATCTGGAAATAGATGTATATCCTGGTATGGAAGGGGTCGCAATCCCTTTAGAGAAGGGGGGAAAAAGCAGCTTTGGATTTGCAGTGTTTGTCTGAGAAAATATCACTCCTTCATGACCAGGTGAAGCCCATGAGCAGAAGTACTTTTCCTCACTTTACACTGGTGCGTTTCCTTGAGCTGTCCTTTCCCAGAGAATTTGCAAGTGCCACACACAACCTGGTCACATCCTGTGTAGACTACTGTGGTATCTGGGACTGCCTCTGAGAAGCATTTAGAAATTTCAGCCAGTGGAAAAAGTAGCAGCAGGTATTCTGACTTGGGATGGCTATTTCAGCCATGTAATTACAACAGATTTTTTGAGCCCAAATTAAGATTTCTGATTACTTTTAGCCAGTTTCATGCAAGAAATTAAAAGGATGTCCTGTTCTCCCATGAGAATGCCCATTGGCAGAGCTTGATAAATTTTATCTTTAGGACTATAACTGCTAGAAACTACAATTGGCCCTTCAGATTTGCTAGGGTTAGGGGCATAGGACCTCACAAAAGTGAAAAGTTTGCAAATATTAAAATTTGAATGTCTCTGGGAAGGGGGCTGAGACAGAGGTGGGGAGAATGGGTCCCAGGGTCTAAACCAGGTCAGGGAAGGAGATGGTTGGCATGAGGATCCTGTACTTCCTCTCTCTTGCTCATCTCCTCCTTTGGGTGTATGGATGGCTTTGGAAGAGGTCTTGTGGAGCTGAGAAATCAGGCTTTGAGCTGTCCTTAGATGGCCAGGCAGTGGCTGGTGGAGGAGGAGGAGGACTGGAGGTGGGTTTTTAAAGAGCTATGCGGCCTGATTGAAGCTGCCAAGAGAAAAGGTTCCCCCAAAAAAGAAACACCTGAGGTGGGGTGCAGAGGTTGGAGAAACTTGCAAATAATCAAATCCGTGAATGTCAAACCCGCGAATGTGGAGGGCTGACTGTACTAACAAATGTGGCCGATGACCATGGTTGCTGTGGGAGTCCTTGGAGTTGTAGTTCAAAAAAATAACCATGCCAACTTCTCCTTTCATGTTGTGTTGCTTACCTGCCTTTTCAGTGAAGGCTGTGTCCTGCGTCCCACCACCAGCAGAGAGGTTTGTCTGCTGGGTTTACAGAATAGGATCCTTTATCATGGTGTCTACACTTTGGACTTCTTTGCCTTGGGTTGCCCGTCATTTTTATTTTGAGATCTGGCTTCCATTTGCTTTTCACTTAGAAACTGTAATTTACTCAGGATTTTTTCTCCCTTTTCTCTGGCTTTTTCTTTCCTGCTGATATGTGTAATTATGACTGTGTGTGTTTTTAATGCATACTTGAAAGCTGTTACTAGCTGCCTGGAAAATCCCATTTATAGGGACTAAAAATGTCTAAGATATATATATATATATGTGTGTGTGTGTGTGTGTGTGTGTGTGTGAGAATATATGTATGTATAGATATATAGAAAATAATATTTCCAGGGTGAAGCTGTCTCAAGTGTTTACAGCAGCAATAGAGGATGTTTAAAGAGTGACATGTTATATATGCCATACACTTTCATGGATTGCAGTATGCTTCATCAGATGCATTGGATGAAGGAGGCTATAGTCGATGAAAGCTTATGCCAAATACAATTTATTTTCCCTTATGAGAGTACTAGACCCTTTGCTGCTGTTAATAAAGCAGCCATGTTAAGCTCTGATCTGTATTATATCTAAGAAAACTGAGGTGTATAGTTTGCACTGTTGGAGTCTATGCATGTTCAGTCTGAGGTGTGTAAGTCTCTGCAAATGTAAAATTCAGGTCTTGAATGATAAGCAAGGCCAGAGGTTGGAACATATGTGGTAGAAGCTATGGGCTTGTAATCCTAGTTCATCACTAAGTGGCTAGCATTCTGTTAGTGGCATACATAGACATAAGTTAACTTTATTTCCATTTTTTGGACTCTGCAGAGGTTGGTACTCCCTTCTTCCCTCTGCAGAGACTGAAGCGCCCTTCCAACTGTTGTAGAATCAGTGAACCCCCAGCTCTGTGGCTGTTTTGTGCCTGCTGGAGAGCTGAGGGAGTGGACTGAAGAGGTTTGTGGCTGCGTCCTTGTAGCCGGATGCAAAATAATTACATCAGTTGCTGAGGCCTCTGGAAGACCTCAGCTGATGATGTAATTGGTTTGTGATAGAGCCATAACTGGTCTGCAGTCCCCTCAATTCTCCGCCAGGCGTGGAATAGTTATGACAAGAGTGGGATGGAGAGGGGCTTCACCAGCTCTACGGTAGGTCCATAGCGTGGCTCAGCATAACATACTTCCGCATGGGGAACTGCTGTGGTGCACTGTGCCATGCAGGATTATGGCCAGTGTATAGCTGCATAGGGCTTATATAATCATGATGATAAAGTATTTCTGCATTTTGTTTTTCACAGGCTGCCTGATAACTTGAGATCTTACATCTTCTGGCTGTAGAAGGGATAAAAATTTTCAGAACAAAAATGGCATTTGTTTCCACTCAAGGACCCACTGTGGTCGACCAAACCACTTTAATGAAAAAATACCTCCAGTTTGTGGCAGCTCTCACAGATGTTAATACACGTAAGTTTGTTTTTGTGTTCTTTTCCTGTCATTGATCAGTCTACTGGTTCAGTTCTGTACACTGGCCTGGCGTAGACATTACATGAGCTCCAGGCAACCTGTGTTTCACAGATCAGGAGCTGGCCTTGGGAACACATGTGTCCTTTCTCCTCTCTATCACATGTAAATACTTAGTGGTCTTAACCATGGTTTAGATCAGAATTTCATCTGGCATGTCTGATGGTAACTGTAATACCCATTTAACAACAGCCTGGATTTATCAACAACAATCTAATGTGTTGGTGCACATTGCCAAGTTGTTACCACTTGTCTTCTGCACATGTGAACAACTATGCAAACAAAAAACTTACCAAGTTAGGAAAGGTTGGTGCCGATTGCAAACTTTGTCCAAGGCTAGACCCTCCTCTCATAAACCAGTATCCGTAAGTCAGAACCAGACTGTTGTTTCAAACTGGCTTGTTAGAGGTATAACAAACCAGGGGTCTGAATCAGATACAGAAAAATGTTTTTCTTCCTTGGCATGTTCCTGGTTATTTTCTCCACCTCTGCATTCAGGAGAAGCCAAGCAGGAGTGATCAGGCAGTGTTCACATACAGAGTTTTCTGTTACCTGTAATCTGGGATTCTGAAGAATTTTTGTGTAATTTTTTGTCTTTATGTATTCATCATTCTGAATTCAGAGTTCAAAGGGGGTTTTCATTTCTGGGCTTTGGAAAGAGGGAACCTATGTAAGCATTAACTTCACTGGCATAGGTACAAATTGGATGTTACATTGTGATCATCAGGGTAGGGAGATTATCATGGAGATAGAGGAAAATGTATTCCTGAGGTTGGCTTCAGACTGGCAAATGAGATTTGTGGGGAGCAAGGATTGTGTGTAGCTTGCTATGGTTCAGTAAGATCTGAGATTGCCTGGAGCGCTGCTTTAACAAAGAAGCAAAATGATGAGAAGCATTTTCTCGAACCCGACAAAAGTAATCTGTGTGGGAGTGTGTGGAGATGGATGAATGCTGATGTGTGACTGAGAGTCATGCCTGGTGGACTTGACATTTTGGGTTATGAGAGCCAAACTGATAAGATCTGATTGCTTCTTTAGGGGAGGTGTCAAATAGAGGGGAGGTGTTTTGCATATTTTTATAGCCTTTTAAAATCTTCTTTTGCAGCTGATGAAACAAAGCTGAAGATGATGCAAGAAGTCAGTGAAAATTTTGAGGTAAAAACAGCTTATTCATCACTGCCTATGAACCTGGGGCTCTGATGTGCTGTGGAATTTCCCTCTCTTCAAAAGTTCCCCTGTTTGTTTCATATGAAAAAAGGCATCAAAGTAAACAATGGGATTCAAACCCAGAGTTGCTGAGCCATTTGAGTCAAGACTGGGCAACCACTGGCCTTTCAGCTGTTGATTCCAATCATGTTCAATTCTGGTTATCAGGAGCTGATGGGAATTGAAGTCCAACAACGTTTAGAGGGCTACAGCTTCCCCAGCCTTGACTGAAGGGAAGTTCTCCTATTATACAGCCTCTACTAGTGGTCTGTGTTGGAATACATGCTTTTCATGTTGATTTTGATCACTGCAGTATTGAGCCAGATGGACTAAGAGAGTGACTACATATAAGGCATAAAGCACAGCCAGTTGAAATCAGATTACAGCAGATTAGAGCTTGGAAAATTACTTGTATGATGATACACTGAAAATGGCTATATAACTGAGCAATGAAAGAATAAACCTTTTTGGTTCCAGAGTGTCATCCTGCCACTGTTCAGTCATGTATGGCTTCAGCATGTGGTTGTACCTTTCTAAGGCAGATGCATTTCTGCAGAATCCCCAGATGCTAGCATGACAGGACCTATCTTCCCTCTCTCTGGCAGCTCTCTGTGCCACCTGAAAACCTGTTTTGTAGAATCTCCCTGCCATCTAGAGCAGGTTTGGAGGAGGCACAGGGGTCTTTAGAAAGGAGAAAGAATCATTCCCTCCTCCTTTCGCTTCTGTTGCTAACAGCAGTTCCATCAGCAGAACAGCCCCTTTGAATCCTGGCCCATGTCTGATTCATTTTTCAGCTCTAACTTTCCCCTCAGAAGTGGCTGTTTGAGGAGGTTGCTGCTGCCAGGATATTTGCTAAAATACTGAATGGTGTGATGTTTGCTCGTTTGAAAAAACAGAGTGCTTGTGTGCTTAAAAGGCTGTGTTTTCTTGTATACTAGAATGTGACCTCATCCCCTCAGTATTCCACATTCTTGGAACACATCATCCCTCGCTTCCTCACCTTTCTTCAGGATGGAGAGGTTCAGTTTCTACAGGAAAAACCAGCACAGGTAGACTTGGAAACAAACTTCTCTTTAAGGCAATGGGAAGTGGCCTAGAATCATAGAATTGATAGGGGGCCATCTAATCCAAATTACCTCTATGCAGGAATGCACTCACAAGAAATGGCCCTCCAACATCTGTGTAAAGACCTCCAAAGGAGGAAGGTCTGCCACTTTCAGAGTTCCACTGTTGAACAGCTCTTATAGTCAAGAAGTTTAAGCAGAGTTTCTTTTTCTGCAATTTGAATCCATTGGTTCTGGTTCTATTTTCTGAGGAGGCAGAAAACAAGCTTGCTCTGTCTTCTGCATGACGTCTATTCAAATGTTTAGAGATGGTTTGCTGTCCTTGGTCTGAGCTCAAAGGCCTTTGACAAGCAGTGAACTCAGGCCTATGGCAGGCAAGATCTGTTTCTTTCTCAGCAACTGACTGGAGGGGTGGAAAGTGATACAAGAAAGGGAGTTTTGAGGCAAAAAATGCAGGGGAGAGGAATGAGAGTTTGGAACGAGAAATGGAGAGATGGAAGGAGTTTATTGGAGGGTTTATTGGATAGTGAAATAGGCCAGCCGAGCTATCTCTTAAATAGTTTGCTCTGAAATGCTTTGGAAAAAAACAAAGCTGGTGGGATGACAAACTTTACTTCTGGCACAGTTTATGCATATATAGGCATATTACTGTAGATTATTTCTTTTGTTTGACTTGTAGGAATGTTATATGCTTGAATAAACTTGCTTATATATTTTCAAGGAAGTTGTTGGTATTTTATGCTGTCCAAGTTTTACTTTAAACCTTACTTAAGTGGTTTACACTTTGCTATACTTTCTGTTTTGAAGTTCTTACCCTTCCTGCTGTTTTTCTCTCTCTCTGCAGCAACTGAGAAAATTAGTTCTGGAAATAATCCATAGAATACCAACAAATGAACATCTTCGTCCTCACACCAAAAATATCTTATCTGTGATGTTCAGATTTCTAGAGGTACTGTGCTTTATTGTACAATCTCTGCAGTATTTTTTCAAGATTCCTTCTGTTTGCTTGTCTTTGCAACTTCATTACAGGAAAGATAAATGGCAACAGGGAGCAATTGAGTAAACTTCTCCATGAGATGTTCTCATTCTGAGCTGCTTATATTATGTCATTGGCATTATCTTGTCAACATCTTTGTTAAGACTTAAGTCTTCTTTTTTTTACGTGCAAGGTAGAATCTTTTACAAGGATCTTATTTTATCCATGTTAGCTCTGGCTAAAAATGGAGCAGCAAGAAACAGGGAAATCAGGTATAGGCTGTTTGATGTTGGAACTTTGGTAAGCTAGCATTTGCAGAAAGTTAATGTGAAAACTCACTGGCAAAACAATAAAAAAAGATTCATTTCTGGTGACATAGTTTCCATTGCCTATATTAATAAGAGAGAAGTAGGCAGCCTAGGGCCCCCAGATGTTTTGGATTTCAGCCCCCATAATCCTCAACCATTGGTCATGCTTGCTGAGACTGGTTGAGAGGAAGAAAAGCAGGATAGAAATATTGGGAATGAACAAATAGTCCAAAATAAATTGAAGCATACCAGGTTGTTTATCCCTACAAGAGAGAATCATACCAGTTTAGGTTGTAGCTGTTCATACTTCCTATAGGAAATATTCTCTAATATGATGAAAGCAATATTAGTATTGCAGAGAAATTAATGCTCATCTGTCATCTTGGAGATAAATGTATAACAAGTAAACAAACCAACATGCATATTATAAATTTTTTAGTGTATATCATCATGTTAAAATTGGAAAATTCAATGGAAATAAAGATTTTTAGCTGCTTGGGTACATATGACAGAACTGAATCAATCCGTTTTTTAACAGACAGACTTTCCTGCATAACTTGACTTGACTAGTCCTGTCTTCTTTCTCCTGATGTTTAGACTGAAAATGAAGAAAATGTACTTATTTGTCTGAGAATCATTATTGAGCTGCACAAACAGTTCCGGCCACCAATCACACAAGAGGTAAGATCACTTTCTTTTCTGAATTATTGAGGGTTTTCTCTTTGTGATGTTTCCCTAATACCTTTGATTCATTATAGTAATGGCATCTATTTGGATTTACTATAATATTCTCTTTCAAGTTTCAGCCTTTGGATGATTGAACAGTTGAGAAGAATTAAACCTCTGCTATTGCTGCTGCATTGTGAAATATCTGAAAGGTTTAGGAGAACTAGGCCAAGATCTGACATCAAGCAGCGGGGGTGTTTTTAATCGATTACTTCAGAGATAAAGAGTGTGAATTGATGGTTTTGGGATTTTGAACTTGCAGCTTTTACTTTCCTTACTGTATGTTTAGATCTTTATTTACTTTGCTATTGTGTGAACTGTTTTAAGAAAATTATATATGACTTCAGTTTGTTGCTTTACTAACATTTTTCTTTTCTTTTATATACCATATATTATGAATAAGTAAGGATATTTTAGTGAAATCAGAATTAATTAAGTAACAGACATTAATATGAATGTTATAAATACTTTATTTTGATACTTAAGAATTACTAATTTTGAATATTTATATTTAAAAAGAAGAAGGTGTAGGTATAGGTCAGTTTAGTAAGTTCATTACTTTATACCATTGAATTAAATTTAGGCAACAAATGTTACATTTAGTGATAATTTCTGATTTATTAGAGTAGCATTTTTGTAGGATTACTACTCATTGTTTGCAGCATTGTTTGCCTGCTCAGTCCCTTTCACCTGCTTGTTCTTTTCCCTTGGCATAGTGGCTACTGAATGTTTTTATCGTGGATGTTTTATCATGCAAACTAGCAGCTCTGTAGGAATAGCATTTGCATTATAGCATGTGTTGGGACTTCTTTCCTTTCATATGAAATCAGTGCCAGCTAATGACTTTTCTTTGAGTGGGGCATGGAATCTGTTCCAGGTTTTAGTCTGAACTTTCATGGAGCTATCTGAAGTGCTGACTCTGCCCCCAGATTAAATGTGTTACTTAGGATATTCTCCTTAATAGTCAGGCTAAAACCAGGAGCAGATGAATGACTCCACTGTTATGGAAGCCACCAGCTGTCTCTGTCTGAAATTGATGTGTGGCCCATGGGCAGGATATGGAAAACTATGTAACTAGAGACTTGGCCTTGAATTTCTCCAATATAATCACACTCCATATCTACATTATGTGATACAGGAAGATCCTGCTTTTCAAAGCTAAAAAGACACAAAAGCTTCTCAGACTCTAGCTTTTAGGTCCACCTAAATTAACATAATACATCCTGTTAGTTCATTTTCTTTGCTAATAGTGTTGTTTACAAGAGACAGCCTGACATCAAATAGTTTTCTTTTCATATCTTTTTTTTTAATGGACCCATTTCTCTTTATTCTTTCCCACAGATTCATCATTTTTTGGATTTTGTTAAACAAATCTACAAGGAACTTCCGAAAGTAGTGGTAGGTGTCACTGCAGTTGTTATTACTGTGTATGAACAGCTTTTGAAATTCGTTGTCTTCATTGGGCATAGCTAAACGTTCCAACTCTTCCATGTTTCCTTTCCAAAGGTTGTTGCTATTCTTTAGCCATAACAGAATTGGAAATGGCTTACGAAGCTTATTGTGGTCACAGAATGAGTAGAAAGGGTATGATTGTAGTGGGCTTACAAAATCATTCCGCACCTTACTCTGCTGATGTAACCAGGTCCAACAGCAAATAATGGATTTTATGCTGTAAACCTACAAATGCTTTTGAAATAGGAGATGCTTGTGAGTAATAATATTCATCTGCTTTTTCCTGCAGAATCGATACTTTGAGAATCCCCAGGTTATCCCTGAGAACACTGTACCCACTCCAGAAATGGTTGGCATGATTACCACAATTGTAGTGAAAGTAAATCCTGAACGGGATGACAGTGAAACAAGAACGGTATGTATAACGCAAGAACCGAACACCTAGTAAATAAAATTAGCTTGTAGAGTCAGGTCAGTTTTGCTTTTGCTGCCATGCTGTCTTTAATACCTTCCTAATGACATCGTGCTCTGCTATTTGACACCATGTAAAAGGGGCTGGAAGAGGGTGATGGAAACAATGTTTTGGTTACAAGGGTATGTTGTTCTAACAAACCCTGATAAAGAGGAAGACAGAGCCAAAAACAAGGATAGGATGCTGGCAGGTGGAAGCTTGCCCGGGAATAAGTGTTGTTTTAATTAGCTGGCAGATAAAGGCCTTGTATGTGCAAATTTGTAATGTTACTGCTATAAATCTAGTAGGGCTTTTAGTCTATGTGCTGCTGTTACTCTGAAGTTCCTGAATAAAGCTTTTGCAAACTTTTAATCTGAATCTCTGGAACTGGAGTTATCCTGGACGTACCAGGTAATCTTGTTGTGTAAAATAGCCCTGTCTGTCCATATCTCTGTTGGCACAATGTTGGTGTGGACCCAATCAAGGCCAAGATGTATGCCAAGTCCTTTACAGCCGCTGAATACATAGACAACAGCTGTTGACTGTAGACATTAGTGTCCTACATTTCAACCGATTTACAGCATGCATTGTCATATTTACCCCAAGTCAGAGGTAGAAAGTCATTAACTATATTGTGTTTTATTAGGCATAAGTGGAAGAATCAGCCCACGGCACTAAAGTAAATGACACATCAAATTTAAAAAAATTAGGTTCTTTGAACAATTATTGTGTTTGGAAGGTTTGGAAAGAGATCAGTCTGAAGTTTGCTCTTGTTTTCCCAGCATTCTATAATTCCTCGGGGCTCCCTCTCTTTGAAGGTGCTAGCTGAACTGCCCATTATTGTTGTCCTCATGTATCAGGTGAGCAGAGGAACTTTTCATGTGGATAACTGGTGTCAAGCTTGAAATATACCTTCTAAGCAGGGGATGGGAACTGTGGCTCTCCAAATATTTTTGGTCTAGAACTTCTATCATCCTTTGCTGATATAATCAGAGGTTGAGGGATTATGGGAATAATAGTTCAGGGGCCACAGTGGCTCAGCCCTGTTTTAAAAGCAATAAGTTAGTTCCAAAGCAGAATAAAGAAGTATTGCTACAAGTGCAAGGGTTTGAAGGTAATTCCCCTTCCTTGAAAGTAACTTGAAACAGCTACATTATAGTTAATTTTTAGAAAAACTCAGTGTTGCAGATTTCTGGCTTGTGATATATTGTTGCCTCATCACCCAGAGCAGAACACAATGAAGCAGCAAAAGGCACAACTTTTATCTCACACTTGACAGTGTGATATTGCTCCTCCTCCATCCAGTGAGGTCATGGTCTCATAACTATAAAAGTAACTAAAAAAGTTGTTTACGTTGCAACATTTTTTGAAGTTGGTCCCTTAAAGTTAGAATGCAGTGTCATTACAGCTTTCTTAGAAGAAGAACTATTTGTAAATAGCTGCAGTTTGCCCTTCCCATCCACTGGGGTTAGAGATGCAAGATCCCTGCAAAAGTGGAAAAACTGCAGATATAGTGTGTGTCTGTTGGAAGGGGGCTGAAACATGGTGGGGAAAGGGAACGCCCAGGGTTCATACCTGGTCAGGGAGAGGGAGAGAGAAAAGGAGTGGTCGGGGCTTGCTCTCTCTTGCCTGCCTCTTTCCTTAGGTGAGTGGGGACATTCGGAAAGCACTCACGGTGCTGAGAAACTGGGATGTGAGCTTCCTTAGTTGGTGGGGAAGGAGGAGGGCCAGAGACAGGTTTTTAAAGGGCTGCACAGCTTAATCAGTGCTGCCAAAAGGGAAGGTTCCCCCAGAAAAGAAGCACCTGAGGTGGTTGGGGCAGGAGTTGAAGAAGCATGCCAGTAATCAAGTCCATGAAAGTTAAAACCCATTAATGTAGAGGTTATTGTTATTTAGTAGTTATTTTCAAGCACTACTCCTGTCTCTTTATTTGTACTTTCCTCCAACTGATGCATTCCATGTTTTGCTTTGTTGGCTGAGATGTGAATTCCAGGAAATGTAACTCTGGGAGTATAAAGCTTTGGATTTGTATACAGTTCTGACTTGTTCTAAAATTGCAAAAGAGATTAAATGATTTAATTTGGTCACGTATACACTTGTTATCTTTCTTCAGCTATACAAACTGAACATTCATAATGTGGTGGCTGAATTTGTTCCCTTGATCATGAATACTATTATTATTCAGGTGTCTACCCAGGCAAGGTAAGGTTATGGAATAAAATCATTTGGCCAATCCTAATTGCATTATGGTATTGCTGGAACAGAACATTATTCATTTAAGAATTTCTTGCCATCCAGTTTGAGAGCGGTAGTCTTGTTGATCAGTTTCAACAAAAGCTACAGTGAGTCTTGTGGAACCTTAAAGAGTTTTCCCACCAAATGTTCTGGACTTCAGCTCTCGTGATCCTTCAGCATTATTCTTGTTAGCAGGAGCTGATCAGAATTGCAGTATAAAATGTCTGGAAGGTTCAAAGCTGCAGAAGCCTGAATTGTAGTGTACTTCCTTTATGCCTCTGGCCTTTTTAATAGCCACAGAGCTCTTCCATGGTTTTCCATTGTGCTTTTTGACTAGCTTGCCTAAGGCTGTTTCAGCACTGCACTGTTATAGTGCTATTATTCCACTTTCAATCTCCTATGGAATCCTGGGGTTTGTAGTTTAGGGAGGAGCATTCTCTTCCAGAGAGCTCATTGGCATCAGTAAACTACAAACCCCAGAATTCCACAGGATGTTGAAAGTGGAACAATAGCACTATAACAGTGTAGTGTGGAAATAGCCTAAGGCAGTGATGCTTTGCATGCCTAGCTGGGAGTATGCAGACCTGTTGTTTTTTTTCTAATGAACATAAGAGTTGTGCTGCCTGTATTACTTAAGACATCCAGTACTCAGGGCACAAGTTTCATCTTTCTCGAGGGGCGTGGTGATCACTTGAGGTTATTGGCTTTCTTCGTGTCAATCCCCTCCTACTTGGGCATATTCTGCTGAACTACCTTTTCTTCTTGATTCTTTTTTTATTTATTTCTGACATTACTGGTATTTGTGAGAGTTAAGGATGTAAAGGTTACTTGGCAAATGTTCTGGATACACTGAAGTGCTCAATAGAGAAAATGGTCAGTCTCTGTGAGGTTTTTCTCACTTCAGGACAAACTTCCAAGAATTTTTTTAATGCAAATTTTTGGTGGTTTTGTGCAAATAAAAAAAAAACTTTTTACAACAGAAAACTGTGTATTTTATGAAAATAGATGAAGAATAAAGGAGGCATGAAAACGTTGTGAAAATAAACTGATGTACAAGCATGTTTTAGTGCAAAAATAAGTTTTTTCATATGAAAGTGTGTGTTTTGGTTCAAATGATCGCTCCCCCACCCCAGAAAAATAATTGAAAAATGCAGAAAAGCTCAAGCAGTCTTGCCTATTTGGGAGAAAATGTTAGATGTTATTTATCCTTGAATGTGAAATAAGCAGTGAGTTACATCTTTAGTACAGGTATAATGTCACTCTACCCTGCCTTGTATGTGTATGGTCTGTTCCCATTGTCCTTTTCCCTAGAGGGGAAGTTCATATTTGCCAGCATCTAAAAAAAGAGATAGGAAACATTTGATGCCCCAGAGGTTTTGGACTGCAGTTCCCATGTGCCACAGGCAGTATGGGCAGTGGCCAGGACTTATGGGAGTTGTAGTACAAAACAGCAGGAGAGCATTAGGGTACTCCCCCTGCTTGGTTTAAGCCTTTCATTTCATAATAGTCAGCCTGCTGCCATTTGCACGGCATCTTTCTTTTCAAAGTCAAAAGTAAACCCCATTTTGCTCCCTTTTTCAGGCAGCATAAACTTTACAACAAAGAACTGTATGCCGACTTCATTGCTGCACAGATAAAAACATTGTCGTTCTTGGCTTACATCATAAGAATTTATCAGGTAAGCGACAGTGGAGGTTGATGTTCTAGCTTGGGCTGCTGGTGCCTGAAAGCAGCTATGTTTGCAACTTCAAGTGAAAAGATTGTAAAAGCCAGCCAGACTGTCATAGCCATCTTCCACTAGTTGAAAACAAGACAGATGGGTGTTTCCGAAGACTCATGAGCATTGGAGAAAGTGAGGTACGAAAGAACAAGAAGCTTTTAGCCATCTTAAGCTTCAGCTATCTTTCCATCTCTCCTGACATTCTTTCTCTCAGCTCCTCTATAATGGATATACATGGCCCACCAGATATTGTTGGACTGCAGCTCCTGTCATCCTTCACCATTGGCTCTGCTGGCTGCAGTCTATTCATTTTGAGGGCCACAGCTTTTCCATTCCTGCTCTACAACAATTTCCACAATCTGCTGCTTTCTTTGGCCTACAACTCCCACTGACCACAGTCATGGCTCTGATCAAGAATGATGGGAGCTGTAACCCAAAACATTTGTAGGGGCTCAGGTTGAAGGAAATTGCTTTGGAAACCATTTCCTTGAAGGTGACTCATCCAGGGATATCCAAGGGGAAGATAAGGTTATTTGTTAATACTTGTGGCACCTGTCTTCTTTGAATGTGACCTGTGGGAATACCTTGTAGCTGCTGCTTCCTAGCTAGTTGGTTTGCGAATCGTTTGGACTGGTGGTGTTGATAGTTGATGGTTTCTCAGCTTTTTTGGGCTCAGATTGGAAGACTGGGACTTGGAAAGGCAGCTATGAACAAAGGAGATGAGATCCTCTAGTTTCAAGATGAATCATTGAATAATAAAGTTAGGATTGTCCATGCCATCCTACTTCCCGTTTCTGTGGATGGTTGTGCAAGCTGGACAGTTCCTCTGTGGTATACTGTATTTCCCCCCCTTTTTTTCTTAATAAATATATTGGATACCGTTCACTTTGATACTGCACTATTGTTAGTTTATGAATGAAGAAACTGAAATTGAAGAAATTGTGTTGTTTCTCTGCTGTATTGTTTACCTTGCTTGTGATGGCTGTCTTTTGAATGGCAGTTCATGAGTTAGAACAGAAATGAGGGATATGTAGGGCTCTGGATATTTTTATTTATTTGATTTATTCCTGCTTTTCTCCTGAATGGGTCTCATTATTGGACAGCAGTTCCTATTATCCCTAATAAGAAATTGCAAATGTTGTTCCTTTAATGAGAATTCCCAGAATCCCCCCAGCCAACATGGATCAGTAACCATGCTTTCTAGGGGACTGTGGCAGTTGTTGTCCAAAAAGGGGACTTTTCCAAGCCATGGTGGTTCCCAGTGTAGCCCAGTGGTAAAGGATAATGGGAATTCCAGTTGAGCAATTCTTGGAGTACCATACTTACTTCTCCTCTGAGATACAGGAAGAAAATAAGCCTCTGTTAGGTTGTCATTCAACGGAGATATTAAATGACACATGATATCAATGTACTTGAAATATATATATTTTTCTGTTACCTTTCATTTAATTAGGAGCTGGTGGCAAAGTATTCACAGCAGATGGTGAAGGGAATGTTGCAATTGCTGTCAAACTGTCCTGCAGAGACGGCTCACCTGAGAAAGGAACTTCTCATTGCCGCCAAGCACATTCTCACCACGGACCTGAGGAGCCGTATGTCCTTTTTTTTGCCTCTGTGGCATATTTATGTATTAATTAAAATGTTTATATCCAACTTTATATTGTAATAATAAATTGAACTTAAAACAATTTAAAAATGCAGAACAGTAGAACAAATTTAAAAACCTGTCAAATATTTTCAGAATTAAAACAGTTTAAAACCACATACTATTGCAGATTTGGGCAAAGTTGTTACATCCCAAAACGTCTTTGGAGCGTCTTTTGAGCACACCTTTTTCTGTTTGGAATGAGATGTATAAAAAAGAGGGTGTTGCCTTCTGTGTCCCAGGAATGTGTTTTTAGGAGATTCTGAAAAATAAGGATTCTGCCTTGTCATGTTCTTCATAAACCATACTTGCAGACCAGGGTTTGTCTTGGTTTTACAGTTCCTAAGTTCTTCAGGAGAAATAGCAAAAAGCCCTGGTTCAGATAGTACACTTACAAAATGGTTTCCGTTATTCAGATAAGCAGAGGGAAGCTAAGGGTGCATGAAAGTGTTGTCTGCTCATTGGTACCTGTCCACACTCATGGTAAACCCAAGTTCTTCAAACTCATGTCTTAAATGTATTCCATGTGAACACAGTCACTGTATGATCTTTGGATTGCCTTCCACGTTACTTTAAAACAAGTTAGGAATTCTTGTTATGTTGCCTTCATTTTGATAGTATTCTTTTGTAACATGTTTTTTGTTCCAGAGTTTATTCCATGCATGGACAAACTGTTTGATGAATCCATCCTCATAGGCTCTGGATACACAGCCCGTGAAACTCTGAGGTCTGTAATGAAACCTGCTACTTGGCTGAATCTGTAGCATGAGTGTATAAGATTACAGCAAGGTTGTTTTCTCTTTTGTCTGTTGGTATCAATCAACACACTGGCTGAAAAGAGAGAAGGCAGTCAGAGTTGTTATGCTATATCTCTGGAAGGCAGTGCAGGGCCACATCTGTCAACTGCATCCCACAAATAGAGAGCTTCTGCCTGATCTTTCCCCATCCTTGTGTGTTTGTTGGTCTGTAGGAATGGAGATCCTGTGTGTATGTGTAGCTGTATGCACATAGTCCACCTTGTGTTTATGACATTAAACATTATGGCTGGCACGTACTTGGAAATCCCAATTTTTTAAAACTGTACAATTAGTTGCATACAGGTAGGCACACCTTTTCAATGAGGGCACAGGTGGATGGACAGAATGAGCATGTTTAGTTCCATTTCTTTGTGCAAATCATTTTTGGGTGGAGGGCTAAGAAGCCAACGGCCCTAAAACGTGCATGAGTCATGCCCTCCTTTCTATATCTTTTTTTATTTCAACAATCTAGTAGCATTCTTGACTTAGACGGAGCAAATCAATGCAGAGGAGTCGGAGATTCTGAAAATGATTTGTAAACTGGAATGAAATCCTGGACATACTTGTTGGCCTGTAGAACTTGTGGTTTGAGTCTTCTGTTGGAAAGGAAGGCTCCACTAGGGTGATGTGGGGAAATCACCACCCATTCAGAGTTGCAGATATGGGCCAAGTTCATAATGAAGGCGCTGAGAATGCCTTCAGTGCTGATTTTAACACACAAATGTATATGTTTCCTTAGTTATAGTTGCTTTTTAAAAAACACTTAACTGGTATTATGTCTATGCCATTGCTTACTTACGTTATACACATTCCTATAGGCATGTATTTCTAAGAATTAAATTTCTGCAATAAATACATAGAGATCAGAAACACTGCCAGTGTGCATCAAGGCATGATCGTGTTTGACTAAGGGCTTGCATGGACAGAAGCCCAACCTGCAAAGCTGTTTACTTTTCAAAATAAACTCGAAATTATTCTGTTGGTGTAACTGTTCTGTTTTCTTTTGTCTGTGTTCCTAGGCCCCTTGCCTATAGCACATTGGCAGATCTGGTTCATCATGTCCGGCAGCACTTACCGCTCAACGATCTCTCCCTTGCTGTCCAGTTATTTGCCAAGAATATTGATGATGAATCATTACCTAGCAGTATTCAGACCATGTCATGCAAGCTTCTGCTAAACCTGGTGGATTGTATTCGTTCGAAGAGTGAACAGGAAAATGGAAATGGCAGAGACATCCTCATGAGGATGTTGGAGGTATGGGGGATTTTTATTGTGGGAAACTGGAATGTGACTGTAGCTACTTGAAATCAAGAGCTCTTTGCCTGAAGATATCAAGGATGTTAGCGTGGGGTTAGTTCATCATTGAACTGTGGAACTCACTGCCACAAGACATAGTGATGGGTGCCAGTTTGGATGGCTTTAAAAGAGAACTGGATAAATCCAGGGAGCATGGGGCCCTGTGTTGCTGTTAGTCATAGAATCATAGAGTTGGAAGAGATCATAGGGGCCATCCAGTCCAACCTCTTGCTATGTAGGAACACACATCAAAGCACTCTCAATGGATGGCCGTCCATCCATCCTCTGTTTAAAAACGTCCAAAGAGGGAGGCTCCTCCACATATGAGACAGCATATTCCACTGCTGAACAGCTCTGACCATTAGGAAGTTCTTCCTAAGGTTCAGGTGGAATCTCTTTTCCTGTAGTTTGAATCCATTGCTCCTTATCCTAGTTTCTAGAGCAGTGGAAAACAAGTCTGTTTGCTCTTCGATATGACATCCTTTCAAATATTTAAACATGACTATCATGTCCCCTCTTCACCTTCTCTTCTGCAGACTAAACCTACCCAGCTCCCTAAGCTGCCTCCTGTAGGGCATGGCTTCCAGATCCGTCACCATTTTGGTCGCCCTTCTCTGGACACGTTCTAGTTTGTTGATATCAGCCTAGCTACATGTCACTTCCAGTTTTGGAGGGGCTGTTTCGCTATGTATTATTTGTTGAGGAGCAGAAGTTGAAGGTGCATTCATGTCCATTTGGCAGTCCTATTATGGACATCTGATTGGTCCTTGTACGGATGAACATTCGAATACAGAGACCCCAGTATGAACTGCCATGACTCTTCTTAGGTTCTTATGTGACGAAATACAAACAGAATGAAATTGCAAACCAATCTGCTTGGCCCTGAGATGCGTTCTTTCCTTTGTGTTCCCGCTTTCCTGTCATTCCCTCCTTCTGTTGAGGAACTATGGTTTGCTGCTTACATTTTGATGGGGAAACTGTGGCTGGAATCCTGTTGGCACAGTACATTGTAGCAGTTCTGCATGAAACCTGTGCTTGTGCTGACCATTCAGCACCCTGAGACTTACCATTGTACTATTGCAGCTCCCTCCCCCCAGCATGATAGAGACTTGGGGTAGGATTGGAGAAGCATCTGGCTGTGTCGTAGCCAGATGTGAAATGACTACATCATCCACTGAGGTTCTCTGGAGTTGTCCAGAAGCCTTCAGAGATGTTGTAATCAATTCATGTCCAACTGTGGGGACGCAGCCAGATGCTTCCTTGCCCCCTCTGCTTGATCTCCATCAGCCACTGAATGTTTGGGAGGGGGCTGCCGAAACTTGATCGTAAGTAAGTCTGAGGGTGGGTCTTTTGTCAGTGAGAAGGGAGGAAGGGAATACCGGCCTCCAAAATGACTAAAATAAGATGCATGCAGGCATAAAACTTGTGCAGCTGTCATATAATCATGAGAGAGTGCAGACCGCTCCGTTATTCATCCATTGATGTAATAGCTATCGATAGCTTGCCATGTAAGAGAGGGAGGGAATTTCAACAGCCAAGCAGGATGGAAATCCTGCCTGCCCCACAGACAGAACATTCGAACAGAACCACAATAGTTCTGTTAAATCTGGTCTAGGATTGTATCTAAATCAGACCTAGTAGAACTGGGAGCCAGTGTGGCTTGAGAAATCTAAATCGTGTTCTTGCTGAGCCACAACATTTACTGGATGGTCTTGGGGTTCTGTCCCTCTCTGTCACACTGGTCTACTTCATAGGGTTGTTACGAGGATAAACTTTTGTGGAGGACAGGCACATTGGAGGAAATCTGAGACTGAATGTAATGACTGAAATAAGTAAAATAGATCAATAATTGTAATGAATATTTCATTACACTTATGGATGTATCTCCCACTCTTTTTCTTTTGCCTCAGGTTTTTGTCCTTAAATTCCACACCATCGCCCGCTATCAGCTTTCCGTTATCTTTAAGAAGTGCAAACCGCAGTCAGAGCTGGGGGCGGGAGATGTGGCTTTGCCTGGCATGGCACCGGGTGGAAACACCGCTCCAGTTCCTGTGCCCTCCCCTGCTCCCACCACCCCTATGGCCCCCGCCCCGGGGCCCGTATTTGAGAAGCAAGGGGAGAAGGAAAAGGAAGACAAGCAGACGTTCCAAGTCACCGATTGCCGAAGCTTGGTCAAAACTTTGGTCTGTGGCGTCAAGACGATCACATGGGGCATCACTTCTTGCAAGGCTCCCGGCGGTAATGTTGCATGAAAGCTCCTTGACAGCCATTCCTCCTGTTTGTAGAAGTGTTAAGTAGTTAACATGTCCATCCAACAATCTGTTGCTTGAGGTGAAAGGAAAGAATGGTTTTGCCTGCAGATGCCAGCTGGCTTGTCAATGGAATATTATTTTCAGTACAAATGATGAACCTTCATCATTAATCTCACCTGAGGGCAGCAGTCTAGCCTACAAGAGAAATTGTCTGTTGTACACAGCTCTGAGGGATTAGGCCATGAGTTTACAAGACTCGTTAGTGACTGTAGATTTTGGAAGTCTCATATTCAAAGGGCTACCATAAGTCAAAGTTGACTTGGATGGCAAATAACAATAGCAACAAAACTTCAGAAAGAAGTGGATAGTCCGCAGTTCCACTAGTGTTGGGTATTGAAATACACTGCTGGGTTTTGGCCGCTGTATCAGCCCAGTTTTAACTATTCTGATTAATCCATTGCAACCAGAACAGTTGCGTACTTAATGGTTGCCATTGATTTCTGGGGTGTACGCTTGGATTGTGAAACGAAGTTCCATTTTGAATTAATTTAATCATTCATTTATTTATTCATTTATTTATTTTTAGAAGCACAGTTCATTCCCAATAAGCAGCTGCAACCTAAAGAGACACAGATCTATATAAAACTGGTCAAATATGCAATGCAGGCATTGGATATTTATCAGGTATGTATCTGCCTGGTGTATAATGTTACACGTTCTAGTCATTTTAAAGCGTATAGCTGATTCCCTGCTTGGAAGTCTTTTCATTTGAAATTTGCATATCTTCTCAGTGTCAGACAGCATTTTTTTGTGGGTTTCTGATATTTTGAGAGGGAGATCTTTTTATTTAAACAAGTATTTGATGATGAACAAGTCATGCAAAAGGGCCTTTAATGATTTATGTGTGCACTTCATTTTTATCTTTATCATAATTATTACTATTATTACTATCTCCTCCTCCTTCTCCTCCTCCTCCTTTATTTACATCCTGCTTTTTCTTGGTAAGGGCTCAAAGTTGTGGGTTTACAGTAATTTAAAAAGATAGTGAAAAATCATGGAATATAAAATTGAAAACACAACTGTTACGGTCAGATAGGAATTAGAATAAAGTTAAAATACATAATTAAAACTGTCTTGTGAACAGTTTTCTACTCTTAAATTGTGTGTGTTCTTACTTGATAGTTAAAGTAATTGGTTTTGTAGAAAGCCCTTTTTAGAACAACACAGCCTGCCTTTGATTCCCTTGTTGGGAGAAAGCTGGGATGTAAATGGAATAAATTAAGAAGGCCAGAACAAGTGTAATGAATAATTCACAAAAATTGACTAGTTCCTGTTGTATTTCTTCACGGCAAAAGGTTCAAATAGCTGGAAATGGACAGACGTACATTCGGGTTGCAAATTGTCAGACGGTCCGGATGAAAGAAGAGAAGGAGGTCCTGGAGCATTTTGCAGGCGTCTTCACCATGATGAATCCTCTGACTTTTAAAGAAATCTTTCAGACGACAGTTCCTTACATGGTTGAAAGAATCTCTAAGAACTATGCTCTCCAGGTAGTATGTTTTGTGCACTTGACAGCAACCTGCAGAACTTGGTGGGTCAGGCTTGTGATCAGATTAAGCCCAGTTTTTAGTTCCAGCTGAAGCAGACCTGTTGTAATTTCCATTGACAATTGGATTTAGTCCTTTGTGGGGTTTTGTTGGAGTTCATTCATAGTGCCGTTGCATTTTCACTGGCCAATCAAGTTTGGGGGTTGGCTATTATGACCACGTTCATGTGAAAAAAAATTGTAAAATGAAGTCAGTCCCGTGGGAATATCCTCTTATTTTAAGCAACAAGCCACATCAGTAAGAACTGAGAGTATATATATATGTATTTTCCTCCATGGGAAAATCTTAGCATGCCCAGAATCCCACTTAGTGATATATACACATGCAAATGTGACTTTTGCATATGTGTGTCTCTTTTGGGGTGGAGCAGGAGGTGCTGTTCTGCTCTTGTGCTATATCCCCTTCCTTCCACAGCTGTCAAACTCTGAGAGGTGCTGCTGTGGTTGCTGTTTACTAGTGGGGTGGAGGGGAAATGGTAAGGTAATTCAGGCAATGTTACTGTGAGGGAAGGAGAAAGGGGAGTGTACTCTATCTGGGAGTACACTCCCATTTCCCTTCCTCTCCAAGCCAAGATGAGCTGCTCCATGAACATCTGACTTGCTACCCTGCTCTCTTCCTTTGCAGTTGGTAAGCAACAGCAGTATTGCCCCCCCCCCAGGCCTTGACAGTTGTGCAGGGGAAGGTTTTGGACAGGGCACAAAGGGCTGGAGGGGGAGTGGGCACTGTGGAAAACATTAGCCCCTCCTCCCCCAGGAGACCTTGGAGTGCTGCATCTCTCCCACTATATCTGCTCCTAAAAGAAATCAATTTGTCTGCCCCCAAATCCTGTGTGTCAGACATGGGGGGCATTCTCACTGTTTTTCTTTAGCAGAAGTGTCAGAAAAAGACCTCTCCTGGGCATAAATTGTTCCATGGGAGGCCAAAATGCAGAAGTGCCCACTACCCTCATTTTGGGGCATAAACATTGTCTTGAAAAGTTTTGCAGAAAAAAGATGTTGACCCCTGCAGGCCACAGGAATGATCCTGGGGCTACCACCCCATGGGGCTTACTTTGCTCACCCCTAGGCTGGAGAATAAGCCCTTATGCCCCAAACAAAAGAAATACCTATGAGGTAGACAGAGAACTGTGCCAGCAGAGTGTTGTGCTCCACCTGCTTGATGGAGGCTCTGGGCTTAGCGCACAGCTCATCGTTCGTTTCATCTCTTCTTATGACTTGGAACTGCGCGTTGGGGGAGCAGATTCCTTGCCAAGGACAAGCTGCTTGAAAACAGTTTCAAAGTGAATGGATCACTGAAACCACCATGTTGAAAAACATTGTCCCTATTGGTGACTGCTCGTAATGGCTGTATGCCCTGCTTTTTGACAGATCGTTGCCAATTCCTTCTTGGCCAACCCGACTACCTCGGCTCTCTTTGCTACAATCCTGGTGGAGTATCTTCTGGATCGGTTGCCCGAAATGGGGTCCAATGTGGAGCTCTCCAACCTGTATCTCAAACTCTTCAAGCTGGTCTTTGGCTCGGTCTCCCTCTTTGCAGCAGAAAACGAACAGATGCTGAAGGTAAAGCTGGGAGGTGGGCAGGAGTGGAGATTTCCTCTATCCAGGTGTGATTTTTGGGAATGCCCATAGCTTTATTATGTATCCCCTTCAATTCCCTGATGGTACCAGATCCCATTTGATTTTGAAGACTAAGCAGGGTCAGGTCTGATTAGTACTGGGATGGGGAATACCAGGGAAGCCAAGGAATACCAGGTTGTTGTGTACCTTCAAGTCATTTTCGACTTATGGCAACCCTAAAGCGAACCTGTCATGAGATTTTCTCAGGCTGGGAGTTTGACACATCCAAGGTCCCCCAGTGGGCTTCCATAGCCGAGTGGGGAATTGAACTCTGGTCTCCAGGGTCATAGTCCAGTGTTGCAGACACTACAACATGCTGGCTCTCGAAGTCCTCATTATTAGAGGAATTATTAGAGGAATTATTAAATTCACTCAGTTTTTTCCCTGACTTATGGAGAGCTCCAAAACGTAGAAGGCATCCTTGTGGCACATTGTGTTCCTTTCTTCACCTCACCCCCACCCCCTGAATCAAGGTCACTTTCATTTTATAAACGGCAAATCCAATTTAAATGGTGTGATATACTGCCATCACCACTCCATGCCTGTTAAATTATTTGATTCTCAGGAATTGATGGTGTAGCCTTGAGTAGACAATTTAATTTGAGCGATGAAAGCTATTGGCAACAATTGTGGAGCAAGGTCTAGGGCCTTTAGATGTTAATAAAACCCATAATTATTTCAGAGTTTCTATCTGGGATGAGCCTCCCTGTTTGCTCCCATCCCACCCTCTTTGAAATAGCCTGCACAAGGATTTTAATTTTTTCCCCTGTATTTGAGAGGACACTTTAATCCCAATGTCAGTGTTCTAATGACAGTGATCTATTTGAGCGCCGTGTGTTCATATGGTAAGGCTCAACTGTCAGAGAGAATAAGGAAAAACAAAGGCCAAAAAAATAACTGCTTTAGGAACTGGAAAAGAAATATGTTCGCATCTGAAGATCTACTCTTTAAAGTGTCAGCTGGCTTTGCAAAGTTTTTTTGCAATAACATTGTTTTTCAGACTTCCTTTTACGGTGAGAAGGATTCCAATATATAATTAAATTATCAAGACTCTGAAAAGTGTGTTATAAACCCACAGGATAAATATTAAATACCAAACAAGATTTTGTTTGTATTAGCACTCGTAGTTAACTCAAAAGAAATAAAATGGTGTTTGTGTACTTTTGTCAAAAGATGGTTTAGGCCATTGTAGACAGGTTTTTGCGGCACTTTTTTCCTTGTGAAATGCCAAGGTTGAGCTGAAGATCAGTGGAGTGCATGGCTGGCCTTTTGTATGGATGTGTCTTCAATGCAGGTTGAGCATTCCTAATCTGAAAATCTCCAAAACCCGAATTTTTTTGCTGAAAGCTGCCCACTTCCATTTTTGAAGCAGCAGCTGCGACACTCCTGCTCATTCATCTCTCAGATCCTTTGTCTGACTACAGCCTCACCACTCAAACACAAAATAGCAAATGAATGAGACGCAAGACTGGAGAAGGATGTGAGGATCTGTGAAATGGTGGAAATCCAAGTATAGTGCATGGTATGAATGTATGCCTTCTGCCATTTCACAGATCCTCATGTCTCTCTCCAGTCTTGCATCTTGTTTGTTTGCTGCTTGTGTTTTGTATGAGATGTGAGGCCGGAGAGAGACTATGAGGCTGGAGAGAGACTGAGGATATAAGGGACCGGATGCCTGTATTTGAAATTAAAAAATACAATACTATACAATATTGGGGAACTCGCCAGCTGTCTGCTTCCCTCTTTGAGGTGGCGAATGTGGCACTCCTGCTCATTCTTTCATGGCCTCTCCAGAGATCTCCTGTCCAGTACTGTATTTTATATATGCAAATATAGGTATTCCAAAATCCAAAATACGAAATGCTTCTGGTTCTAAGCATTTCAGATAAGGGATACTGAACCTGTATTTGTTTTGAGGTTAGTTTTTAATTGATTTTAATTCTATTGTTGTTTCATACTGTTCCAACCTCAGTTTTGTATGTTTTTTTTAAATTAAATTAATGTGGTAATGCTTATGTACAAACAGCAGCGATGTATAATGCTTTGCTAGCATGAGGCTTACAGTGAAATACATACAAGTTGTGAACACTAAGCATCTGCCTTGCTCGGGAAGATAAAGGAAGGGTTGCCTTGGCTGTTAATTTTATACTGCTTCATGGATGTTTACTGGAGCCTCTGCTGCACAATAGATGTTAATTCTTTTTCCACACCACTTCAGAGGAACACTTCTTATAGGTAAAGGCTTGCAGCAAATACAATGTCTCTCTCGATTTTAGTAATTTTTTTCCACAAATTTGTTCTCCAGTTCTGTGTTTCCAATGGCCTTTGCTACCTGGCACATTTGTCAAAGCAATTCTTCCGGTCTCCTCATACATCGAGTTTTGTATGTTTTGGCTACATCTGTCTTTATTGTAATTTTCTGTCTTTTGTGAGCCACCTTGAGTCCCGGTCTGGGAGAAGGGTGGGATATAAATAGAGGGATAGGTGGATAGATGGATGGATGGGAGAGCCTAAAATATTGTGGTTGTGTATTTTTCTTCATCTTTCTCGTGCTGGTAATATACCTACTGCATCTCCATTTCTCCCAGTGGAAATATTGCCTTTGGGAAATCACTGATTTAGGAAACGAACAGGACGAGTTGTTGAAAACTCAAACTCTTTCATTTTCTATTTAAACAGCCGCACCTGCACAAGATAGTGAACAGCTCCATGGAACTTGCACAGACTGCGAAGGAACCCTACAATTACTTCCTACTGCTTCGAGCGCTTTTCCGATCTATCGGAGGAGGAAGCCATGATCTCCTGTATCAGGAATTCTTGCCCCTGCTGCCAAACTTACTCCAAGGTCAGAATAAAGATATAATCGTAGAGTCAGAAGGGACCTCAGGGGCCATCTAGGCCAACAAATGCGCTCTTGACAGATGCCCATCCAATCTCTGTGAAGACTCTCGAAGGAGGAGAGTCCACAAGCAAAGGATAGATGTCCATTTTATGTCAGTAAGTGGCTTGGGGAGAACCAGCATAGTGTAGTGGTGTGAGTGTTGGACTCTGAACCAGAAACCAGGGGTCGATTCCCCACTCGGCCATGGAAACTCTCTGGGTGACCTTGGCTGTCCCACATACTCTCAGCCCCTGAAAACCCTGTGATAGGTTCACCTTAAGGTCACTGTAAGTTGGAAATGACTTCAAAGCACACCACAGCAAGTGGCTTGAGAGGGCCTAAATCACCTAAAGGCACCAGATCTTGTCTGATCTTGGAGCCTAAGCAAGCTCATCCCTGGTTAGTCTTTGGATGGGAGGCCACCAGTGAATACCAGTTGCTCTGGTTATTCTTGCCTAAGAAAACCCTATGAAATTCATGGAGTCATGATAAATCAATGGGAGACCTGAAGGCACGTATGCCCACGCTGGTAACTTAGGATAATTTCTGCCTGAAGAATTGTTTTGTACAGTACATTCCAGTCCGGTTATGATGATATTTGAATGGCCCTCTCTAGATGCCCAGTCCACAGTGCTACCTTGGAAAGAACCTGCTTCGTAATGCCCTTCCTCTCTGTGGAATAACCTCCAAAGGGAGATCTGCCTAGCTTTCTCATTAGTAACATTTAGCCACTGAGTTCAGATGTTCCTTTTCAGGCAGGCATTTGGACCTTGATTTTATTTATTATTACTTCTATAATGTAAGTTTTATTGCTGGGCTTTAACACTCTCAATATTGTTTGGGGCTGATCTATTTGTTCGGATTGTGGTTTTATTGATCTGCTCTTCTTATATATAAATATATGTGGTAAACTGCCCCGAGGGCATTTACCATTTGGCTGGCATAACAAATTGTAAATAAATAGATGCTGGTTAGAAGTCTGTGATTTGAGGGATGCCACCTGCTACCTTTCAGGTCTTAACATGCTGCAGAGCGGTCTGCACAAGCAACACATGAAGGATTTGTTCGTAGAGCTTTGTCTCACTGTCCCGGTTCGATTGAGTTCCCTTCTTCCGTATTTGCCAATGTTGATGGATCCTTTGGTGTCAGCCTTAAATGGGTCTCAGACGCTGGTCAGCCAAGGCCTGCGGACTCTTGAATTATGTGTGGATAATCTCCAGCCAGATTTCCTATACGATCACATTCAACCTGTGCGTGCTGAACTCATGCAGGTAAATATGGAGGCATCAAAAGTGGGCACTAGAGGTCACTGTTCACTCAGATACGGGGTCAATTTTGCTTTGATGGTGGGCATCTCTACAGCTGGGAAGGCAATCTTGTTATGGCTGGAGTGAGAATTGTGCAGTCTGCGGGCACCTTTCATGGGTCCAGTTTGGTGTTTGAGACCCCAGCTGATTTTAAGAATACTTGTAGATGAAGAAAGACCCCTTTGGAGGCCCATAGCAAGCTGTTTTGGAGATGCTTCTCACTATGAAACAACCCCACCATGAGAGGTGACTGGAGGTGAAATGTCATCACTGTCTGTCAACTAAAATTTCTAGCTGGGATGACCCTCTGCTTCCCTCTGAAGCGCAGGAGGAATCGAAAATTGAGTGGTGTGGCTCTTTATGTTCTGGACTGTAGCCAACCTCTGTGCTGCAACAGAGAAAGCACTTTTCAGATTGAGCTGGAGCTGAGATACCAGAGCTCTCTTGGAAAGTAATCCCGTATGAATACAGTGGTCCCTTCATTTTTACTGATTCCGCACTTGTGAAACTGATTATTTGTGGGTTGTGTTATGTCATGTATTAATTTTAAATTTTTTTGTTCTGTTTGCCCTGCCACAGAAAAAAAAATTCTCTTAGGAATGTCTGAGTCCTTCTGTGCAATTTTGTGGTCCACTTCTGCTGAAACTGGACCATGGAGTTGTACTGGAGGACCAGAGATTCCTGAGAGAACACTTCTTTAGGCATTGCTGGGTCTTCCCTTGTGTCTCAGTGGTCCACTTTTGCTGGAAGCTGACCATAGGATCACATTAGAGGACTTAGAGATTCCTAGAGAAGTCTTCTCAAGTTAAAAAAAAAATCTTGATTTTTATTTTTATTCACTTTTTTCTAGCTATGTGGGGGTCTTGCTCCTCTAAATCCTGCAAAAGTGGAGAGCTCACTGTATGGTGGTAGAATTACTTCCCATTCACCCAGGTTTGGGAGGAGGAGAGAATTGGATTTGGTTTAGCCTGTTTGACTTAGAGAAGAGTGTGTTTTCCTGTGGTGTACATGTTTTGATCTCTGCTACTATAAACTTAATATTTGAAATATGTACATTAGGGTATATTGTTTGAGAATTTATTGTCTTGATGGGGAGAATTAGCCTTTTTAAGACCTTATTCTGCTGCTCTCCATCAGATTTGATTCCAGAGCAGGTTGGAACATTCTAAAAACTGCAGTACAGATCATGGACAAGTGAAGCCGTTCTAAACCACACGTGAACATTTTAAACTTTTCCTCCTCAGGCTTTGTGGCGGACCCTGCGTAATCCTGCTGAAACCATTTCCCACGTTGCCTATCGTGTGCTGGGCAAGTTTGGTGGAAGCAACAGGAAGATGTTGAAAGAATCGCAAAAGTTGCAGTATGTTGTGACGGAGATTCAGGGGCCCAGTATTACGGCAGAGTTCTCTGACTGTAAAGCCTCAATCCAGCTCCCAATGGAGAAGGTAAGGTGTAATTTTTCTGCCCATAGCAAACTAACATCCTTTGGTTCATGTATTCTGGAAGTATTTCTGTTGGTTGCTACTCATTGCCCAGTAGCCTGTTGGTAACTTACACTGTGTTAAGAAGAACTTCCTGATGGTCACAGCTGTCCGGCAGTAGAATATGCTGCCTCCATAGAGTGTGGTTGAGTCTCCTTCTTTGGAGGTTTTTAAGCAGAGGCTGGATGGCCATCTGTTGGGAATGCTTTGATGGGTGTTCCTGCATAGCAGGAGGTTGGACTCAATGGCCCCTGGAGTCTCTTCCAATTCTATGATTCTAAGTGCAGCTTATGTGCCTACGAGTCCCGGTTTGGAAGGACCCACAGAAGGTTATTCATTTGCCCTTGTGCTCCAACTGAAAATCCTGTACTCCTCAGCAGCTGTCAGGTTCCCTTTGGGACACCTGCTCTGGTTCCTTCCTGATGAAACTGGGATGGTGGTAATTCAGGCCATTAAGATAAAGCTCCTCTTGAGTTGCTGGAGGAAGGAAAAGGCAGGTGCATTCCATTTGAGACCATGCCCCCGTTGCCCACCACCACCACAAGCTGAGACCAGCTGCATCTCTGTGGTTTGAATCAACTTTCTGCCCCCACTTTCCTCTGCAACACAACAGCAGCAGGGCTTGACAGCTGCTGGATGGTGGGAGAATGCTGAGCTGTAATCTGGAGCTATGTGCATTTTTAGGATCTTGGCCATAGACTGATTTAGCCAGCATTGTCTGAGCATGACCTGCAGCCCTCCAATGCCTCTGAATTTTTAGAGGAGAAACTGTCCGAAAGTGGCAAATCATACTCCCAGAAACCTTGGGGGTTTGTATGTTGTATTTTGCCATTTAAACAGCCCCTTCCACAGGGTTATTTCAAGAGCAAGAAACCAAATGCGACCAGGGAATCTTGAAATCACATTTAAATGGCAAATCACCATGCCTTGAGGATGTGATCTGCAATTTTCTGGACATCTTTTTCTCCTGCAGGTTAAGGAGGTGGTGGTGGTTCTGGCCAATGAAAACTGACTCCTGATCTCTCAGAAGTTGCCTGTCACTGGTTTAGACTAAAAAAAACCTTGGTTTCCCTTGCAGTCTTTGCGAATTGTGAAAATCCTCAATTCTAACACTGAGGCAAGAGTTGGACTGCATGACTCCTTTAGTCTGCTCCAGCTCTTAAGACTCCCTGAAGGGAGTGATGGGGGATATGTGACCTTTGGTCTGTTGGACTGCACCTTCCATGATCTCTCACCATTGGCTATGCTGTCTAGGTGGTGATGCAGTCTGACAAGAGTTGGAGGGCCCCATATTCCCCTTCTCTGATACTAAGTTTGTCTTTCTGTCTTGTAAAGCAATATGACATTTACAGGGGAGTCATTAGGTCCCTTTCAGTATCATCATACATGTTTACTGAAAAGCAAGTTCCTTTGTGTTAAGTGGGAGGTTTACTCATTGGCCAGTGTGTTTAGGGTCACAGTCTAAGGCTGTGTGTCTTTTGTCTGATGATTCCATTGTACTGTAGCCTCCTCCTGAATCCATTGTTTCATTTCATCATTGGATTGCGGTCAGCATTCAGTGATGTACGGTTGGCCCTCCACATTCGTGGGTTTAAGTTTAACGAATTTGACTGTTTGCGGGTTTCTCTAGCTCCTGCCCCCCACCCGCAAACCCTCTCCCAATGCTCCCTCACACCCAAGTAAGGGGATGGGCCAGAGAAAAATTATAGGGCTACCGTGCCAGCCCATCCCCTTTTTCTGACCTGGATTCCATCCTGGAATCCAATGACTGTTCTCCCCACCATGCCTCAAATCTCTTCCCACAGACACATGCACACATTTTGGTATTTGTGGTTTTCCACTTTTGTGGGGGTCCTTTGCCCCTGACCCTAGCAAATGTGGAAGATCAACTGTACTTCTTCTGGATCTCCTTCTCCTTTTCAGAATTGGTGATACCCCGTTCCTATCCTCCTGGCCCTGTACATGCTGTAAATGTACTATAGAGCAAGAAACACTATAGGGTTTATTTTTGGCATGAGAGGAGGGATTTGAAGACCCAGTTTCATTAACATTGGATACCAGAGTACTGATCTTGAAGCTAAATCTCACTATGTTGCTCTCCAGGATATTTTGATCTTGGCTCAGCTGTGTGTGCTTTCCTCCTCTTTCCAGGAAGGTAATTTAACAGAGTACTTTCCATTTGTATGATGGGAGGTCTTGCTGGTTTAGAGTCTTGGCATTGGGCCCATATCCCAGCTGCGAACCCCTGAATCGTTGGCCAGCTTTTGACAAGTTACGGTGTCGAAGCGTTGATCCAGCTTGGCCTCTACCTTTCCTTCCCTTTAAAGCTGTATAAACAGAACCTGCTGATGTGCTGTACCCAGGCAGGATATTTTTTTTAAATCATTGCCACAGAGTCGTTGAAAGTTTTGGCGGGGTCTTTTCACTTCCCTTCCTTTTCAATCGTACGTGGTTCTGGTTTCAACAACTTCGGTAATTTTATGCATAATATTGTTTTCCTATTGACCAGAATTCTGGCTTTGCCCAGCTGGTCAGCAAGCGAGAGGTGTTTTTAGCTATATTTGCAGGAAATAAATGAAATGAGTGTCAGGTTCTCAGGGCTGGCTAAGAAGCAGTCTCAGTTTACACCCTGCATCCAGGAGCAAGAGCCGTTGAACTCTCCCCAATTGGAATGGAGTGCCGACAGAAGAAACCCATCTATTGTGTTTAATCCTGTAGTGAGAGGAGTTCCACCTCAGTGGTCTGTGGCAAAGTCATTGTGCTGGATTTTCTTCCACTGAGCACTTGATAAAGGTGGTGTGCAAGGTGCAAGTAGCTAGTTTAATTCATGACTGGAGAGATATTTTTCTGCAAAACCGGGAAGGGGTGGTGGGAGATAAGAGTCTAGAGTATTCAAAGGTCACTTGTCACTTTATCTACATAATTTTAAATCCAAGCATCTAACCATGGATGATTGAATTTTCCTTTCGCAAACCGTTAGGCAACAAAATTTCTTATTTCATGGCTCTCAACTGAATTTTGCAGTTGGGCTGCACTTGATCAGTGTCCTGTTAGGAGGAGAGGGGACTGCTCTCTTTCTCCTTCATTTTAGAGCCAAACCGTATCAGTCTGTGTGCCTACAGAGAAAAAGGATGCGTGGTTGTTTGTGAGAAAAGATGATAACTTTTATCAGGCCTCTTCGGTTGAGCTCTGAAGCCATGAGCTCTGAAGCTTCACAAAATGGTTACCATAAGAGGATTCTCATAAATGGTCATTAAGTTAGTCTTGAGGGTCTGAGAAGCCATTCCCAAGCCTTATTTATGGAGTTGGAATCTGTTGTTCAATATTTGTGTGTGTATTGGCATGAAAATTTACATTTCTTCAGGCTTCTCTCGAAGAAGCGTTTCACTTTATTTACCTTATACAGACCTTGGGAAAAGTTAGCTTTTTGGACTACAGGTGCCATAATCCCCATGGTGATTGGGGATTGTGAGAGTTGTAGTTCAAACAAAGGCTGTGTTTGCTTGGTTGGTGTGCATTATTTATTTCCTATTATTGTTATTGTTGTTATTGTCATCATCATCTTTATTTCTACCCTGCTTTTCCTCTCAAAAGGACTCAAAGTGGCTTACAAAGCTTAAAAGAGAACATAATTAAAACTATGATATACAAAAGTTAAAACACACATCAAACAGTAGTGATTAAAACAATATTAAAATACATGTTAGAAACAACATACAATGACAATTAAAATAACCAGCACCGTTCTACATACTAATTACGTATTAAATGCCTGTCAAAATAGGAATGTCATTGGTTGTCTCTGGAGGTAGGCAAGGAGGGTGCCAGTCTGACGTCTTTGGGAGGGGAGTTCCAGAGCCTGGGAACAGCCACTGAAGAGGCCCTCTCCTGTGTTCCCACAATGGTGGTGGAACAGAAAGAAGGGCCTCTCCAGCAGATCTCAATGCCAGGCTGGTTTGTGTTGCAAGATCTTTTTTCTTTTTTTTAATGAAGTAGAGCTGTTGTGACTTTTTAATAATGCATTTACAGGTATTACGCATTCCATTTAACTATGCAGGCCATATATAGGGCTGTGTGTCTGACTGTCCCTTTAAAGCCACTTGAGCTAGCAGGTACTGCTACTTCTTGTGGATGTTTTAGGCTGTATAACATCCCAACCAGTCAGCCACTCGGCCGTTTTCCTGGTTTTGCTGAAGCAGGCGCCTTCTGTTTCTTAGGCCATTGAGACCGCCTTGGACTGCTTGAAGAGTGCAAACACAGAACCATACTATCGGAGACAAGCTTGGGAGGTGATCAAGTGCTTCTTGGTGGCCATGATGAGCCTGGACGATAACAAGCATGCTTTGTATCAGCTTCTTGCACATCCCAAGTAAGCTTAGTTGTTGTTGTTTTTTTAAAAATGTGTTTATGAAATTGAGATCGGCTTATGGCAGAGATTCTTAACCTGGGATCTGGGGATCCCTGGGGTTCTATGAAGCCTTCAAAGGGGTCTGCAAAGCCCTTCTGCTGGACACTAGCGGCAGTGGCGGCAACTGGGATTTGGCAGTAAGGGAAGTGGAGGTGCCAAAACTGCTCCCTCATTTGCAAACAAGGGAGTAGCTTGGGCGAGTACACACACCTGGTGCTGTGTCCGTTGATGCCCACACACCCTGATAAAAGGGACATGGCAGCAGGCGTGTGCATATGCCCAAAGTGCTTCCTCATTTGCCAGTGGGAGAGCAATTTTGACACCAGTGGACACCTACGTGGTACCTCATCGCTTTCGTATGTGTGCACCCAAACTATGACTCAGCTGTGGAAACCCACCAGGTGACCTCAGGCAAGTCACATTCTCTCAGCCTCAGAGAAAAAGAAAGGAAACAAATCTTGCCAAGAAAACTCCTGTGATAGGTTCATCTTAAGGTTGCCGTAAGTCAGTTTTCAAAGGGGAGAGACGTGATGGCTAGAAAGAACCTCTGCCTGTCAGCGATGCTTTGTTTTGTGTGCCTTCAAGTCACTTCTGACTGTGATCATTGGCTAAGGCAACTGGAACTTCTGGGAGTTGAAGTCTCAAACACCTGGAGGTCCAGAGTTTGGGAATCACTGGTTTAGAACAAAATATTATTTATTTATTCAGGTTATACCCTACCTTTCTTTCACTGAGAGATCCAAAATTTAAAATAAAAGTGGGCTAAAATGTACATGCCAAAAGTTACAAAAAAGAATTAAACAACAGTGCTATTAAAAACAGATAGAAACAGTTTAAAATACTTGTAAAACATATTTCTAAACAGGATATGGTGAAAACGGACCACACCCCTATCAACCTTATTCCACCATGGTAATTTAAAAATCAATCAAATGGTCTTTGTTGGGTGGGGGGAGAAAAATACGTGCAATAGCTGATTGCATCTCCAGACTTCATGTTGGTCTTTTGCAGCTTTACAGAGAAGTCCATTCCCAGCGTGATCATTTCTCATCGGTATAAAGCCCAGGACACACCTGCCCGTAAGACCTTTGAGCAAGCGTTGACTGGGGCGTTCATGTCGGCAGTGATTAAAGATCTACGCCCCAGTGCTCTTCCCTTCGTGGCCAGTTTAATTCGTCATTATACCATGGTGGCAGTTGCCCAGCAGTGTGGTGAGTAAAAGTTACCTTACATAGCCAGGAAGAAAATACGTTTATATATCTAATATATAAAAGTCAAAGTCAGAATGTTTGTCTGTGTCAGGCAGGCACCTCATGTGATTGGCTGTGTCAGGTGAATGGAATGATTGGCTGTGTGAGGCGAAGATCTCATATGATTGGCTGCCAGAGAAGATTCTGTGGAATCCTGGGGTTTGCAGTTTAGGGAGGGGCCTTTAGAATTCTCAGCCAGAGAGGTCTGAATAGGCCAGTTGCTATGGAGATGAGGCCTAGCAGCAAAGAGTTGGGCAGTGTATTCCACCAGGAACCCAACCTCTGTATGTTAATAACTCTGAATACAAATTGGATTGGGAAATATGGGGAAAAGTTACAGGTACTGGACAAGACAGTTTGGGGAATTAGAGACACAGGATCTCATATCTTTCCAACAAGTATCACCTATGAGAAAATAAAATCCCGGGCAATGCTGAGTATATACGCTTGTATTTAAATAACACTGTAGTTTTGAGGCTAAATGGAGAGGGCACAATAGATCAAGAATAACAAACTTTTTTACAGTCAGGCATCACATTCCTTTAGGCTTGACTTCTGAAACACTCCATGGGGGAAGAAAGATCTCTCCTGGGCCTAAAATGTAGCAAGATTGGACCCTGTATGCTCCCTAGGGGATGTCGGGAGACAAAAAGTTGTTTCTTGAGGAGGGCTGTGAGAGGGAGTGCTGACTTTTAAGTACCCCTGGGGGGGGTAGCATGGCCCCCAGATTCTCACAGTTGTCCACCCTGCCTTTAGGCAATAGTGGGGGGGGGTTTGATGGCTGTAAGCAGGACTAAAACTAGCAATTGGTGGGGACAGATGAAAAAGTAGATAAACCCATCCCTCTTTCTTTGTGCCACTGCTTTCTTTCTCTCTATGCTGCCCCTTCCTTGATTTCTGTCTCTGCATCACTTCTCCTCTCTCTCTCTTTCGTCCCTATTGTCTGTCTCCCTCCCCATGCCAACTCTTTTCACCCCTCTCTGCATTTGTCTGTGCTACTTACTGGGGAGAGGGCAGAGTGTTCTTGTAGAGTCCTGACGTGACCACTTGCTGATGGGTTTTTCAAATTGCACCAAGGACTGGATGGGATTGTGCTGAGGGCCACAGTCAGCTTTTGAGGTGTATGCTACCTGCTCCCCCCGATAAAGGGTCATAATATTTATGTATGTGAAGAAAGTGAATAGAGTGATGTATGTGCATGCGCACATGTGTAATAGTAGAACACCCAAGGGGTTGTGGTGTTCCGATGGGCAAAAGATCTGGAAAAAGCAAAAGAAAGGTACCTCTGTGTACAGTGCAGAACTGTTTAATAGAATTCATGGCCACAAGTGGAGGGGGTGGCCTTTGGTCTCCATGTGTTGAAAAGGGGGCTTCCCAGTTTTGCAGAAGAAAGACCTGTTGACGGCTGCTAGCCACAGTGGCTATAGGTGAGGCAGGGATCTCATGAAGGTAAATAAGATAGGTTCATTGAACCTCACAAGTTCAGAAGCAGGATGCCACTAAATAGTAGCTGCTGGGATGGAAGGCAGTGGACCAGGAGGGTTAATGTTGTCGTGTGCTTCTTATGAGTTTTGCAGAATCATTAGATTTGGCCCTTTGCAGGGGAGGCAGGTTAACAGATGCTGGACTTCATAGATCTGATGCTTTTGTGTTGCTTCCTAATGAAAGATGCCTGGTCTCTGTCTGTCTTTTTGATTTACTGCCAATTCTAGGTCCTTTCTTGCTTCAGTGTTATCAGGTGGGAAGCCAGCCCAGCACAGCCATGTTTCACAGTGAGGAAAATGGATCCAAAGGTATGGATCCTTTGGTGCTGATTGATGCCATTGCCATCTGCATGGCCTATGAGGAGAAGGAGCTCTGCAAGATAGGAGAGGTGGCGCTAGCTGTGATATTCGACGTTGCCAGCATCATTCTGGGATCAAAGGAAAGGGTAATGATGAAACAAAGGATGCACACATTTACTGTGTTTGGGGGCTCTTCCCTTTCCTTACTTTGGGTCTGATCTGTGCCAGTCCTTATCTCTGTGTATGTTTTATTATGAGCCTAAATCCCTCTGTTCTTTCTTTCTTTTTTTGTTTTTGTTTTGGTGAATGGAATATGTGTTTTCCAAGTTGTATGTGTCACTTGCATGTATTCTTTTTTAAAAAAATTATTAAAGTAATACAAAAATACAGTTCCCTTCAATTGACTTTAACTGTGTAATCACCTTCTCCCATTGTTTCTTGAAATCATTCGGAGAAGCATCTCTCGGTGATGTTGTCAACTTTTCCATCTCTGCCATATCCACCGGTTTAATAATCCAGTTTTCCTGTGATGAAGTTGTGGGATCTTTCCACTTCTGTGCATACAATACCTGCATGTATTCTGTCAATTGATTAACACAGGTTTAAGCCATGTTCTTCTGTGTATTGGGAACATATGCATTTTGCTGTGCTTACTTTCCAGATGTGCCTCTTTTCTCACAGGCATCTTGCCTGCAGATTGCACTGTGTGTCCACATTCCTTAATGAAATGCTTCTAGGTTATGAATTTGATCACATTTTCTAAACTGAGGCTAGGTTCTTCTGTACTTTTCTGACTGAACTCTGGTTGGTTCTCTTCATACCCTATAGGCTTGCCAGCTCCCCTTGTTCTCATACATCGTGGAACGTCTCTGTGCCTGCTGTTACGAGCAAGCCTGGTATGCCAAACTAGGAGGTGTCGTGTCAATTAAGTTTCTCATGGAGCGGCTCCCTCTCATTTGGGTTCTGCAGAACCAGCAGACATTCCTCAAAGCACTGCTATTTGTCATGATGGACCTAACAGGAGAGGTATCTTGACACATTTATAAATTACTTGTTGGTAGTGTTCAGATGTCAGCTTTCTGTAATATGTGGCTTTCCTTTCTCCTCGCACAGCCCTGTTGTAGTTCTCACTTTGCATGAAACTTGTAGAGCATGTGGAGACACTGGTGCCATTTTATAGGCATAGAAGCATAAAATTGTAGAATTGACAGAGACCACGAGGGCCATCAAGTCCAACCCCCTGCCTTGCAGGAATACACCATCAAAGCATTCCTGATAGATGGGCATCCAGACTCTGTTTAAAAGCCTCTAAAGAAGGAGACTCCAGCACACTTCAAGGTAGTGAATTCCACTGCTGAACTGCTCTTACCATCAGAGAGTTCTTCCTAATTTTTAGGTGGAATCTCTTTTCCTGCAGTTTGAATCCATTGCTCCTAGTTGCTGGAGCAGCAGAAAACAAGCTTGTTCCATCCTCCATATGACATCTCTTCAAATATTTAAACATAGTTGTCATGTCCCCTCTTAACCTTCTCTTCTTCAGGCTAAACATACCCAGCTTCCTAAGCTTCTCCTCTTAGGGCATGGATCCAGACCTTCTACCATTTTGGTCACCCTCCTCTGGACATGATCCAGCTTGTCAGTAGATCTGGTCTCTGTGCACATATGTTTAATGGCAGCACCATCTTTGTAGCATTATTTGTCTTGCTGAGCTTTAGAGGATTACTGTGAGTGAGGTTGATAATTATTTGAAAGATATGGGTGTATGCCTGTGTCTGAAGTCATTTTAGAGCAGTGCAGGTATAATGTGAGTGCTCATTTAACCATTCCAGAGAGATCAGGTGAGTCTTGGGGATCATTTTCTCCCCCTTGTCCTAGGAATATACTGGTAGTGACATCAACCATGGTTAAAGCTAACTAGGACTTGAAACAAAACTTAAGCCATAGTTTCAAACCCTGGCTAGAAAGGAATCCTGATCAGCCCTAACATGTTTGCCAGTGAAAACAAGAAGAGATGATTTGCTCCAGAAAGGGACAAAAGAATGTGCATGAACAGAGATTGGAATACAGACACAGTGCATGAAATTGACTTTTTATCTCTGAGTAATGCATGTCTAAGCTCGGGGTTCTTAACCTGAAATCCATCTACCTGTGGGTTGGGGACCATATATGACCCTCAAGTAGACACTGGTGGCAAGAAGTCCCCCACTTGCTTTTATTCCTATTATTTTGGAAATGATGCTTAGCTATCTTCTCTATGGGGAGGGGAGTTCATAATTCTCATCTAATCCTCATGGGGATCCATGCCCCCAACAGATTATGAGCCACAGGTCTGAAGACTGGTTTTGGTTGCAGAGTAAACTAAGGAGTTTAGGTTGATAGTTAGTCGCATTTTTCTGTAAATTATGTTTAATGAAGGCACAGTGAGCCACAATAAACAAAGAATTTTAAAGATAACAGAGATTTATTCAATACAGCTTTGTGGGAATAATTTGTTTCCAGGAGCTTTGGTTTTACATTCAAGGCATTCCTGAAATATTCTTGCTTTGGAAGCATTGAATAGCAGATGGATTCTCGCTTTTAAAATCGATCTGGGTAGTGTTTTCTCTCTCTTATTGAATTATAAAGCTATCTAATCTGTCTGCAAACTAGAATTTCCATTGCAAAATGGGCAGTGGTCACTGCTGACTCGGAGTCCCTCTAAAGCTTGTATTATTGGTGCACTGATGGATGTGTGACCTGTGCAGGTGTCAAACGGAGCCGTTGCGATGGCCAAAACCACCCTCGAGCAGCTCTTGATTAGGTGCGCGACCCCTCTGAAGGATGAAGAAAAAACAGAAGACATCCTCACAGCCCAGGAGAAGTCATTCCACCACGTGACCCACGACCTGGTGCGTGAAGTGACTTCTCCCAATTCCACGGTGCGGAAGCAAGCCATGCATTCCTTGCAGGTGCTTGCTCAGGTCACGGGGAAAAGCGTCACTGTGATCATGGAGCCACACAAAGAGGTAAGGCTGTTGGCAGAAGGTGAATTGTGTGAGATCTGGCTGACACATGCAACAGGAAAGGATGGGTGGAAATAAAAATGGGCATCCTGCTGGGAATTTTACAATGTTGTAAACCAGTGTATGATTGAGCAGTTTAGAATGGTGGCATCCCACAAATGGTTTGCGTTCCTAGGAGTGGAGAGCATTGCTGTAGCTGCATGGTTGTAACCATTGCAAAAGTGGAATGAGAAACGTGGTCACAATGCAGTGGTCACAATGTACTGCAGTGCACTTTGTGGAACAGACTGACCTTGTGCAATGACAGGGGTCCACAGTTTTCTGCGTAGTCCCGAGGCACTTGAAACCCAGATCAGAGGGCAGCGAATGGCCTCGTGTCTGGCTGGATAAGTGTCCTCACCTGCTGTGCAGTGGGAGTCTCCATTGTGCAACAGGACATCCTGTGTGATGAGGCATTTTGTGGTTAGAATCTCCACTGCACACTGGGATATCTTGTGTGGTGCCCCATTGCACATCATCAGAATTCTCTAACATGGTTGGGTGTTGAGTCAGCCACATGGTAAAGTTATGCATCACAGCCTTTGATGCCACATCTTGTCCAAAGCATTTAAAGCCTTTAGCCTTCAAAACTGTTTTAAAACTATTTTTGAACCTGTCCTAATCTTTTAAATCTAACTTTTAAAATGGTATTTAATATATTTAAGTCACATGGTTCTTAACCTTTTCTTTGCCAGGGACTCCCTGTAAATAAAATTTGTTGTCAGGGACCCCAGGACTTAACTCAAGATTTAAATATTTAGATTTAAACATTCACATTTATTTAAATATTCAAATACTTATTTATTCTTCTGGAGATTAGGATTCAGATCCCCACTCAGACACTGGGTAACCTTGGGCAAGTCCCTGTTGCTGCCACTGCTGTTTGCGGGTGCCCTGTCAGGGCTCCGTGGGCCCTCAGGGATCTCTATACCCAGATTAAGAACCACTGTTTCAATCCACTTATGTTATGTTTTTGTTTGAAGTTGTTTTACATTATTTGCATTGATTTTACTTGTATGGTGCTGTGAGATTTTTTTTTTTTTTTTGATAGAGGGCTGGGTAGAATTATTTTGAATGAATGAATGAATGCTTTGCTGGGTTTAGCACCCCTCTGCCATCTTTAAAATCCAGTCCTCCCTGCAAGTAGTTAACTAACTCAACAGACTAACCTAGAACTTTTATGTTCAGCATTCTTGCTTCTCTGGTATTCCTCGTGGATTAGCAACCAAGTTTCATCAGTCATTATATAAACCTCTGTGAAGGGGAAAAAGCACAGTGGTTACATGTGACCAAGACTGCGCTTCTAATACACTGTCCTTTTTGTTTTTTAGGTTCTCCAAGACATGGTCCCCCCAAAAAAACACCTGCTAAGGCATCAGCCTGCAAACGCTCAGATTGGTTTGATGGAGGGGAACACCTTCTGTACCACTCTGCAACCCCGACTTTTTACCATGGATCTGAATGTCGTGGAGCACAAAGTATTCTATACAGAGGTACGTGGCATTGGCTTACGTGATTATATGTTGTCACCTTAAAGCTTATTCATGCTGCTGTTTCAGGAAACAGTCTTGAGTACATTTACTTGGGAGTAACAGAAATCTTCGTGAAAAGCCACCAAGAGGCATAAAACTGCCATAAATGGAGGGGGGGGACAGAAAGAAGTATCTTTTCTCTGCCAATCATCAGGTGTAGGGATTCTGTTTGTGCCACATCTTTGCCAAAGGCCAAAGCTCCCTGATGGCGCAGTGGTTACGTGCTGGTACTGCAGCCACAGGCTTGTGAATTCGATCCTGCCGGGCTCCAGGTTGGCTCAGCCTTCCATCTTTCCGCAGGTCGGTAAAATGAGCACTCAGCTTGTTGGAGGCAGTTAGCTAAAACACACTGTAAACTGCTTAAAGAGCACTTAGCTGATAAGCAGTGTAGAAATACACATGCTATTGCCATTGCATTTTTAAAGACATTTTTATGTGAAGGTTTTTTTTTTTCACTTTTGTTGTTTTGCTTTGCAGTGAGATTGTCTCTATAGTGCCCCCTCACATTCATGAGGGTTCAGGGCACAGAACCCTCGTGAAAGTGGAAAAACCATGAATGAAGTGGAAAAACCATGAATAACTCTCCCCCTCCCATTCCAATTCCCTTGGCTCTGACTTCAGCGCTCCCAAGGGGAAGAAAAAAGACAAGTTAAAGGGCTTACTGGTCCTTTCCCCTCAGAGGGAGAAAAGTGGAGTGCTGAGTACTGGTGTTTTAGCTATTTCTTGTTGTCCTCTTGAGAAAGGAAATTCCTCCCAAAGGGAAGGAGTAGGAGCAAATAGAGCACCTGACCAACCAGCAGAATGTGTGCCACGTGGCAGAGATGACATGCTTCCAGCAGTGGGGATGGGACTTTTCTCACCCAAAAGCAAAAAAAAACAACATCCATTTTAAACACAAGCCTCACAAGCCTGTGGTGAGGAATGCAAGTGAATGGGATGAAGAGAATGTGGTCGGGGGGAGGCAAGCACATGCCTCGTGAATAAGCAAATTTGCAAGAGTCAAACCCGCAAATGTGAAGAGAGGACTATAGTTTTAATAAAGAGCAGGAGTTTTGGAACCCCTTTTATCTGGTTCAGCTTTTTACTTGTGAATTGAAATTGGATTATTTAGCTGAGTGTTGTTCAAAGTCTAGGGTAAGGTAGAATGCAAACTCTAAATTATCTGGAACCACTTACAAGGCAGGCTGCGTCAGCCTAGTTAAATTAAAACAGTGACAGAGGAGCTTTCTGAAATGTCAGAGTTGATGGTTCCTGCTTCAGAGTGCCTTATTAAAACAATTAGCAAAGTAATTGAAAATTGGAACCAATGTCAGTATTGAAAAGTTTCTTCCCAGATTGTCTGTTGGCTTGGCTCTGTTCACGGTGATGAGAAGGCTAATGCTTTGGTCTTTACTTCCAGCTTTTGAATTTGTGTGAGGCTGAAGATAGTGCCTTGATGAAACTGCCTTGCTACAAGAGTCTTCCCTCACTGGTACCTCTTCGAATTGCTGCACTGAGTAAGTTCATAACACTTGGAGTCTGGTTCTGGTGGACTGCCCTGCCGGGTAGCAAGATGTCTGATGCTAGAGGTGCTCTGGTACAAAAGGAGTGGGTACCGCTAGACTTAAGGAAGACTGTAAATTGCTACATCATTTATTATATTTTGGATAAGTGGCAACTAAACTGTATAATCCAAGGGTTGGAATGATACAGCCCACGTTCCACATGTAGTTCTTCTGGAAGTTAGACACAACCCTGGGATCCTCTAAGATGACCCCGAGCCCCCTGGAGCCCACCCAGTGTTTTTTCCACCAAAATAATATTTGGGGCCAGATCAGTCCCCCAAAGCCACTTTTTCGTAGACACTTATAATCTATATCTATATAATCTATGGCCTTTTCCGCACTACCCTGTTATAGTACTGTTATTCCATGTTCAACAACCTGTGGAACTCTGGAATTCAGTCAGCTGTGTCTGTCTTGAATAGGCTGGTTGATATGGAGATGAGGCCTAGCAGCAAGGAAGAGGGCAACATATTCCCTCAGGAACCCAACCCCTGTATGTTAATAACTCTGAATACAGATTGGATTGGGGAGTATGGGGAAAAGTGACAGGTACTGGACAAGACAGTTTGGGGAATTAGAGACATAGGATCTCAAATCTTTCTAACCAGTATTACCTATGAGAAAATAAAATCCTGGACAACGCGGGTATATACGCTAGTATGTCTGTATTAAGCTACAGAGAAAGCCTGAATACTCTCAAGGCACCAGATCCCATCTGATGTTAGAAGCTAAGTAGGTTTAGGCCTGGTTGATATTTGGATGGAAGTTGATGAAGGAGGTGGTATAGGCTGCGTTGAAGCAATAGCAAACCACATCTGAGTAATCCTTGCCTAAGAAAATGCTGTGAAATTCATGAGGTTACCCTAAATTCAGAGGTGACATGACACACACACACAAGCTATAGAGAGAGGAGAATGAGAGAGAGGCTAGATCCGTATCTAGATTCTAGAGGAATCTGTATCTAGGCAGATTCATCAAGTTGACCATAGTCCTGGTGGCTGTATTATTGTAATTTATTCAGAGCATTATGTCTATGAAAAACAGTTGGTGAGGAGCAAGGTTTCAGTGGATTTATTCTTAAGCCTGACTCTGGATCCAACCCATTGTTCTCAGCTCTCTTGAAAAAATTTCCACTCTCTTCAGTCAAGTTGATGGTCCGGAATTCTAATTCTTTGTAAATGGGCAGCTCATAAGGCTACAAATAATATTTCTTTTTCGTTTTCCTCCTTCTGCAGCCTGTTGCTCTTGGCAAAGCATGTTAAGCTCTCAGTAATTTAGGGAGAAATCAAAGGAGTGTGACATAGAAATAAAAACAAAGAATTATTTCTCACCCTTTTTGAATTTCCAGTTAACACGGAAGCCCATTTTCCCTTTGATTTTTGCAGATGCCTTAGCTGCTTGCAATTACTTGCCACAGTCGAGAGAGAAAATCATTGCTGCACTTTTCAAGGCACTTAACTCAACAAACAATGAACTCCAGGAGGCAGGAGAGGCTTGCATGAGAAAGGTTTGTAGCACTGAGACAAAGCGCCTTTGCGATGACTTGTTTTTCTCTCGAGAGCAGAACTAACAAGGCTGTGGTGTTGCCACTGGGATTAATGATTGCTCTGTGTATATCTTTGTTTGCATGGTGCCAGCATGATTGAGTGTTGTTCTGTTTTGTTTTTGCAAATGGCTCAGTCTTGGGCATAAGCTTTTCCACTTACATCGCTGATGTGTTCCCCAACTCCCAGGCAGAAAACATTCCCCCCCCCGCTAAGGTGCTTTACCAGTGTCCTGCTGCCATTGGCCCCATAATCTAGGGAGTGGGTTGTTGATACCGTAGCTATAATGCGACTTTAATGCGTTTAATGATAGTGCCTACATGGTTCATGTAACTATTGATCGCTGCTTATAGTTTGCATCAAATGCCGAAGGAACGGCAAGGCTGAAAAAGGCATTAAAACAGAGAATAATTGGTCCAGGGTTCATTTTGTAGATCAACATTGTGTTTCGTACTATCAAAGCCAAAGGGTTTGCAAAGAGCTTGGGAAAGGTGGGTTGACCATCTTGATGGCAGAATTTGTATGAGCAGAATGCCAGGGTAACTATTTGTGACATTGGCTGTTAGTAGAGCAATACTTGAAATGCCTCGCTAGTTTGCTTTCCTGTATCCATTTCATTCAGGGTAGGGAAGCTTTTGCCCTCCAGATGTTTGAGACTTTCAGCACCTGGAAGTACAAACCATCATGGCCAAATCATGAGGGATCTGGGAACTCCAAAACATCCAGAAGGTCAAACATTCCCCAGTCTTCCTTTCCATGATGGTTTTGTAGGCATTCCACCTTTCCTGGCAACATACAGGTTTTTCAGGTGGCTTCCCATCCTGGTACTGATGAGAGATCCATGCTGTTGAAATTCGGCAAGCCCTGGAGCACATCCATAGTTCTGTAGCTTCTGCAACTTGCAGCATTTCTAAAGTTGCTGGGAGAATTAATTTGTTGAAAGTGTCTCCCTTCCATTTGTAAACCATTGCCAGTGTTTGGCTTTGTTTCTCCCTGCCTGTCTACAATCATGGTTTCCGGGGTTTTTTTATTTTCCTTAACCAGGATTAGGATTTATGCCTGAAGAAGCTTCTAAACCATGCCTAGAAAATTTTGTGGCCAGCCAGGCTACGATTGTTTGAAGTGGGTTTGCAAATGATCATGAAAGCAGTTTTCTCCCTGCTCCAACCTCTCACCTTATAAGGTGATGGACAGGTCTTCTGATTATTAACTATGCAGTTCCTCTCACTATGTGGGTTTCATCCTGTTTTAGCTAGTCTTTTTAAAATTTTTATTAAACCTTTTTGGGGCAGATGGTGTACATCTTGCTGGCATCCTGCGCTGTGGTTACAGATTCGTAACCTAGAGTTATGGATCTGTATCTGCGCTGTATTCAGTATTGCATAATGGCAGTTTTACTGAATGCCACAATCATCGATGCCTCCCCACCAAAGCTAACTTTAACAGCCTGTACCCACACTGAAGAACGGAGACCTGTTTAGCAGGCAGTTGGGACATAGAAAGAAGATGGTTCATCATGAGAGCAAGCGAGGAGGTGAGAATCAGAAGCAGGACCCCTGTCACAATTGCTTGTTGTAGCCTCGCTCTCTGATGGTCATGGGAAAGGTTTGGAAACTTCCTCCTCCTGCACCTTAATTGGCAGCTGAATGGACTGTTATTACTTTGATGCAGCTGCTGGTTTGTAGAGTAGGTTTGGGAGGGTCAGGTTAGGAAGTGTTACTTAATTGGCTTTATATAACTTTTTCTTTCAACCACCAGCCCCTCCCACACACACTACTGGGCTGAGTTTCTCTCCTGAGAAGCTATTCTGGTTTCCTGGCGACCTGCTTCCAGGCTGCTCTGGATAGCCACACCTCTAGAACTTTGTCATAGGTGTTTTTGTGCATTTTCTGTACGATAAGTGTAGAAGGGATACAGGAGAGGCTTGAGTAGAGCTGCTTCTGCTCTGAGGGTGACTGTTCTGCTTCCTTGCAGTTTTTGGAAGGCGCTACAATAGAAGTTGACCAGATTCACACGCACATGAGGCCTTTGCTTATGATGCTGGGTGACTACCGAAGCTTGACCCTCAATGTTGTGAACCGTCTGACTTCAGTGACAAGACTCTTCCCTAACTCTTTTAATGACAAGTTCTGTGATCAAATGATGGTAAGGGCGTTGATCTGCTGGAATGACATTTTACAACATGGCATCCTGAAATCAAATGTTTCAAAGAAAAGGCTTAAAAGGCATTGAAGAGATTTTGCAGAAGGAGCTTCTTTTTCCTCTGTAGTTGTGTGGGTGTTGGCCCTTTGGCTAGGATGGGGAGAAGGAGAGGGGGAAGGAACAGATCCAGTTGGAAGCTGGGTGTGAAATTGTTGGTGCAAGAATGTTGCTGTGTTGGAATAACAACATGGCCCTTTTCTAGAAGTCAGAAAGGTGAGTGACTACTTTGACCAGCATTTATGTACCTGGAAACTTTGTTAACGTAACAGATGTGACTTGTGCAGAGTGGAGTGTTCCAGTTTAGGATCATGGCTGTTTCCATTCTCCTTCCCTTCGTCCCTGCAAATAGGAATGAGAGTCACCTTCCCCAGCATTTTATCTGTAGGTTGTGCACATTGAGCCTGCTCAGTCCTCATTGGCTGTTTATTGAGCTTCCTCCCTCCCAAGGTCTTCTTGCACCTTAAAGGTTTGTCATTATTACTACAAATGTTAGGATTCCCCCTGGCTTACTGGGACTTCCCTCTTGTGTATGACTCTTGCCATATTGACTGCAGAGACACTAACCCTTTTCTCACAAAAATCAAAAGCTGGATATATGACAACCGTGTGATCTGTCCAAAGGTGAATGTTTCTTTAATATTGTAACATGTCTGTCTGATTCTTTATTCATGCTCTTGTATGGGTGCTCTTAACTAGAAAGTAAAAATCCAGGCAATAAAGAGGAGTGGCACCTTAAACCAATAGGCCTTGTCATTTGCACCCTGGCTGCTGAAAGACAAACTTGGGAAACTTGCTTTTTTGCACTGCAACACTCAGAATCTCCAAACAGTATGGCTGCTGGGTGGGGGACCCTGGGGACTGTAGTGCCAAAGGGTAACATTTCCAAGTTTGGAGAGGACATGCAAAGGCAGACAACTGGCCACATAAGCTAGGGAAGTTGAGAGTTGAAATCTATCATGTTGGAATTGTAGTGGATTGCAAATGGCTGTTGAGAAGGTGAGGGAAGAAATCAGTAATTGGAGACGAAGCTATATTCTAGAAAGTTTTCCCAGATTCATTTTGAGGCAGGAGGGATCGGTAGGAGAGAGTGGGAGCATTCTTTGAATGTTTGGTTCTTGTTCAGCAGAATGTGCACACCTAGCTGAGCTTCTTGGTTGAGATTGTGATCACCAAGCAGCTGCAGATACAGAGACAAGAAGTCTCCCTCCCTCCCCATCCTAGATACAGTGGGGATGCCTGCGTGATCCAGTGAGGAACTTTCTTGTGGTGTGTCTGATAAACAGCAATACACAGCTGCTGGCACAATTGCTTTTTTCTACCAGCTTGAAGCTTCATTTAATGGTCTTGGTAGGTAGTGCTGTGGAGTGATAACTTGAGCCAGAGTAGAAATGCTTATCAGAATGTCCACATTAGGGGATTAACTGTGTAGCATCCTGGACCCATCAGGAAAAGGAGTGGAATACTTTTCTGCTGTGTATCATCTGATGCATCATGTATCACCAGTGAAACTCATGCTATAGCAGGAAGCATGTCAGTGTTCAGCATTGAAATTACCCTAGGAAAGGTCTGGAGCTATGCTCACTTATGGGATAAGACATCCTTCCTTTGAAAAAAAAAAACCCAAAATCTGAAGTCTCTAAAATGTCAATGTGATTCTAAATATTGTACCAGATTGCCTTATTGTAAATCCCAAGTTCTTTTGCTGACCAAATAGGCGCTCTTAAGAACGCAGGGTATAACTCAATATTGGATTTTCTTACAGCAACACTTGCGGAAATGGATGGAAGTTGTAGTCATTACACATAAAGGAGGACAGAGGAGTGATGGGAATGTAAGTAGACAGTTCTTTGTTCTTGGGCATGACCATCGAAGTAAACTGGGTAGAATGTTAGGGAACTGGAATTGATCATTGTTTGCTCTGTTCCTGAATGACTGTCCTGCCTACTGACTCCTCTTTGTAATACTGTGTGTGTGTGTGTGTGTTTGAATGAGAGAGATTGAGAGAGAGATAGAAATGCTGTTTAATAAAGGAACACTTTGGGTAATGTTTTTGCATTATTTAATAATTGGTATTGACCATGGCTGATAATGGCTTATTTCCTGTTCCATAGTAATGATTTTTTTTAATCTTGTGGGGCACTTACTTCTGAATCTGTGAAGAAATATCTGAGAAATACCCCCGTTTTCAGGCTGAACTGAGGTCAAGAAATGTTCACCATCAATGCTCTGCAAGCTGGACTGCTATCAATTTTATTGGCAACTCATCCCAGTTAATGAATGAAGCTAGAAGTGCAGATCCTGTCCTTACCAATAATCTGTCCTTAAGAAAAACAAAAACAAACCCTTGGTCCTTGAGAAAAACACCTCTTAAATTAACACACTGAATTCGCTATCTTGTGCAAAGAAATTATACCGTATGTAATACTTTCCGTCTCTCTTTGAAGTACATACATATAATACCAGCTTTAGTACATATATCTTGTGTTCACAGAGTTGTGGGGGAAAAAAAGAAGACTGTACTGGGGGAATTGGAGTGTAAGACAATGCACATCCTTTAAAGATTATTCAGGGTTTTTTTTATTTAATGGAAATCAGTGTCTGATGTGTGCAAAACACCCATTTTTCTCAAATTATAATCACAAGTAGGAAAGCCCCAGTTACCACTGGTAATGTTTAGGCATTTGGGGAGTTGTAACCCTGCACTGTTTGGGAACCACAGTTTGAAAGTCATTGGTCTTGCAGTAGTCAGCAGTAGCAACAACTTGTTTGCCCTGTTGGTCTCTCTGCTTGTTTAGCCTTTCCTGTCACAAACTCTTAAACTTTCAGTATATATTTATGTATGATTAATTCTGTTTAAAAAAAGAGAGAGAAATGATACTTTTACATGGTAACATGGTTCTGGTCTGAAATGTGAATACTGGGTATGTGTTAAGAGTAATTTCACATGACATACGCAGGATAGAATATTGCTAGTTAATAAACTTAGAGTACAAACAATACCTCCTTTGAATCCTTGCTCTAGTATTCCCTGGGCTTGGAGTTATCCATCACTCAGCTTTAATTTCTGGCAAGGAGAGCGCAGTGACTTAAACCAGGGATGGGGAATAGTTGGCCCTCGAGGTGTTGGGCTCTGATATCCATCAGCCCTAACTGGCATAGCTGATGGTAAGGCTGCTGTTCAATAGAGAGCCACATGTTCTCATCCTCCTGCTGACAGTGTTAATAAGACTACAGGGAAATAGGAGAGCAGCTTCATGGTTTGTCCCCAGTAGGTGCCTACCAAGCTTTGCTGATGCAGGCCAAAGATCTGTTTGATGCAGGATCTTCTCTTCTTCCACATTAGCCAGCCAAAAGCAAGGCATAAATGCTATCACTTTTCTCCAACTCTTGCACTAGCATCCGGAGGTATACCTCCTCTGAACCTTGAATTCCATGTTGTCAGCATGGGTAATATTTCTTTTGAGGGAGGGCATTATTTTGTTCCTTTGAGTCAACTCCGACTTAGGGCAAACCTGTTGTAGGTTTCTTTTTTGGCAAGAATTATTCCAAAGAAGTTTACTATTGCCTGCCTTTGAGACCAAGGGAGTGTGACTTGGCCAAGGTCACCTGGTGGCTTTCTGTGGCTGAACTGGGATTCAAGTGGGATTCCTAGACCAACACTTAAACTACTGCATCATGATGGCTCTGCTGAAGGAAGGTGGAGTAGGGTAGATATCTGTTAAAGTTGGCCTGTTGTGATTGGAGCGTTCATGTTCCTGCCTCTAGTTTGTGATCAAATAGTCTGCTAAGGCAGGAGTGGGCAAAATATAGTCCTCCAGATGATGTTAGTATGCAGTTCCTGTCAGCCCTGGATGATCTGTCCAGCAGTGAAGAATGCTGGGAGCTGCAATCCCACAACATTTGGACAAATGCACTTCGCCCATTTACAAGGGGCTTTGTAAGAGGTTGTTACAGATTGGTATTCCCTCCATTAGTTATGGAATTCCCCCCATTCTCGATGGCATCAATGACCCTTTATGTTTTTGTTGCCTCTAGACATGCATAATGGCCTGGACACAGCCATATTTGTGTACCTTATGTAATTTGGGAGTGGGAGTGGGAGGTGCAGACCATGCACAGGTAATTTCTGGGTCCTTTCCCACTGAATAAAAAGGTCTTTCCAGGATCTTAAATGACCTGGGTGAAATTGTACCTGTTTTAGGGCCTTTATAAAAACTCAGGACATTTTAAGCCTTTTTTTTTTTAAAGTCTTTTTGTTTTAGAAAAGTGGCCTGGATCCTTCGGGAGGGCCCAGGGCCATCCAGAAAAGCAGTTATGTGACCTCTTTCCCAAGTTACATAGACTGTACTGTGTGAATGTGAGAAGTGAGAGGAACACACTTGTACAGTAGGTTTTTCATGGCTAATAACTGTGGGGCTTTTGTTGCATATCCAGTCATCACTGGGCATAATAACAAGCCAGTAGTCTACATTGCTGTTTTAAATGTGTTAAAATGCAGTTGCATGTGATAGAGCTGCTCTGAAAGTTATTGTTTGCCCTTTGGGGTGGGGTACAGGGGCAGCAACCTATTATGAGTTTATTTCCCTGCCATAATAGCTATTGGAAATCATGACGTCGTCCATTCTGCATGTGTGAATAGGGGCAGGACAATCTCTTGCATCACAAGAGCAGAAAAGGGGTTGGGGTCCTAGCTCCTCATTTTTAGATAGAGTGAATCATAAATAGATTAGCTTGTCATTTCTTCACCTCCCTGTTTGCCTAAATAGGCCTCCGTGCTGTTGCCAGGAATGATGTGCCAGTTTGCTTCACCCTTGTGCAGACTTGTTCTGCATCAGCAAAGGTGTGAGTGCAGTGTCTTTGTACACCTTCCAAACCTTGACCATTTCTGCACTACAGTGTTAAAGTGCTGCTATTCCACTATCAACCTCCTATGGAATTCTGGGGTTTGTAGTTTAGGGAAGGGCACTTCGAATTTTCAGCCAAAGAGCTCTTTAATCTCAGTAAACTACAAACCCCAGAATTCCACAGGGCATTGAAAGTGGAATAGCAGCACTTTAACAGTGTAGTGCGGAAATGGCTCTTAACATCCCAAGGAAGCCAGTCAGATTGGAAAGCAATAGAAAATACCACCCATTCCCCTATCCCTTTGAAGAATCTTAGTCTCTCTCTACCTGCCTACCTGTTCTCCATTTTCTGTGTGTTGGTTTACACGTACATGCTCTAATCTCCATTCATACCAATTGAGGGGGAAAACACAACGGATTCTTTATAGTTGCGTTTCTGTTTGCATAGAAGTGGTTTGCATTTCCCAAGGAAATTGTGTCTTTGTGGATGAAAGCTGCCACTGCTTCAGAGAAAGTACTAACAGCATGTGCAGGCATTGTGTTCAGTGGCAGTGAGTGGTTCTTTCAGCTGGCCTAAAAAATTATTTTGCATAGAAGGGTTCTTAGATTGTATGTCATGCCTTTTCTCTAAAGTGGGCAAGGGTGTGTACGTGCTGCGTCAACCCACCCCTGCTGCCACCACATGTCTTCACAACAGCCTGTTGAGGTGGGTTAGGCTGAGAAACAGCAAATCACCAGAGGCACCCACTGAACTTGATGGCCAGGTGGGAATTTGAACAGGGATCTCTGCAATTCCCAGTTCAGCACTCTTTAAACACTGCACCACCCTGGCTTTCCAGTTTTTATACTGATTTTGTAAGGCATCCTTTCCATTCACTCTGCCTGATAAGCCAAGCATGAATGACTGAGAAGATCCTACTTTCATCCAAAAAAGCAAAAGGGGGAAATAAATGGAATTAACAGCACCTTTAAGACTGATCTATCTTTTAGCGTAAGCTTTCGCAGATATCACACCATTGCTTTAGATGCAGTATGGGGTGATGCTAAAACTTCAGGTTATGTAGAAATCTATAAATAGCAAGTTGCAGAACATCTTCAACCTTCCTGGACATATTTTATGAGATTTACAGACCACAGTCCTTGAACAAGGAAGGAAAAAACAGCTGAATTGAAATATATTTCACAAATTCCAGTTCATTAGCAGAGGTACGGACAAAGACAATGGTTTTCATTGTGCATCGTCTATATTAATAAACGAGTGCTCACTAATGAAACCTGTCTCCTCAGAGGGGGTTTCAACTCCAAGGAAACTGAGTTTTGGTAAGTAGATTTATCACTTTCACCCATCAACACTTAACTGACCACTGTGAACCCCTGAAAGACTTCTGTCACCTTACATAGCCCTTTGGAGATTGAGGGCATGGGGTCATCTTTCTGGATCCTGTTACATTCTGCCCCACTCCCACAACTTATAAATATGCTTAATAACCTGAGACTTTACTATCACTGTATCACATTTGAAGAAGTGGATTGGTATCCACGGAAGCTTATGCAATCAATCAATCAATCATCAATCAATAGTAAGTAAAAAAAGTCAGTCTTACAGGTATTGCTAGACTCCTTCCTCGCCTTTTCCTTTTTATGACGCAACAGACTAACACTGCTCTGAAAATTGCTTTCATCCTTTTAGCCCTTCCTGTGCGATGTGAGACCCTCTGTGTGACTTTTATCAAGGTGCCCATTTGTGATGCCGTGTATGTTACACAAGACTGTGTTACTGTTTTTAACGCACAAGCTTCATTAAGACATTCCCAGTACTTTTTTTGCTGTGTTAATGGGTGGGACTGAGGATTGTTAGTCTGCTTTCCCCCTGCCCCTTGCTTTTTAAAAAGTTCTTACCCTATTATGTCTTGGAAGGATTTTGTTTCTTTTGCTGTCTTGTGTAGGCCCTGCCTGCCTCCCATGATAATCGGAAAGCTGCTTTCACTGTGTCGTTCATCCCTAATCTTCTTTGTTTTTCCTCCCTTGTGTGCAAATTTTCATTTTTTTAAAAAAAAATATATATGGGAAGTTGTATGTATTCGGTGTCTGTACGAATAGCAAACTGCAAAAAAAAAAGATGCTTTTCCTCCCCATCCTCAGGAGAGCATTTCCGAGTGCGGGAGATGTTCCATGTCTCCATTCTGTCAGTTTGAGGTGAGAACATAACCCTACTACAAAGTCAGTTTCTGACTCCAACCCTGAAAGCACAGCATATACACATATTTTTATTTTTATTTTTGCATTTGTGTTTTTTTTGGTCCATTGTTGTTCACACTGTGAATTTTTTTTTTGTTTTTTTTGTTTTGGTTCAGCCTGCCATGGAAGGGGTAGAGGTGAGAATTTTCAGTGGAGGCACCAGGAGGTTGTTCGTTTCTCGTTTCAGTCCCCCCCCTTTGTATCTCTCGGTTCTCCTTCCCACCCCATTTCTTTTTGCTATGGTTTGTTTAGCTGTATTTGTTACGTATCGGGCAGAATGCATTGTGCCTTTGAGTGCAGTGCTGTGACTTGTCCTATGTATTTTTATTTTTGTCTGTGGCGGAGTTGTATAAGTAACACTTGGTGTGATCTGTGAAGGATTTTTAAAGCATGTTCTTTCTTTTTTTAAAAAAAAACCCAGGAAATTTGGGGTGCAGAGTTTTTTCCCCCACCTCTAAATGTTTTAAGTCAAAATGTTTCAGGTTGCCCAATATCAAAAGGGACAGTTGTTAAAGCAACCTCAGGGGTCCCACTTTGCTCCTTTCTGTCCCTGTAGACAAATTGGACTCCATATTTTTGATTTCTGTTCAGGAAATGCAACCACGTTATTGGACCTAATGTACAGTGTTTGTGCATGCACATTTTCCTTGCTTCCTCTCTGTGATATTTGTCCTAACCTGACATCGAAAGTATTCAAGTGATCAGCAGAGGAATTCCCATACTTTGTCTGGAGAAGAAAGCAGGAGACAAAGAGTTGTCCTGTCAAAGTAGCTAGTCTGTACGAGCAGTTGAATCCTAACGCTGGAAGACTGAAGGCAAGACAGTTGTACGAGTCAGGGTTTCAAAAGCGGGTTTTACCTTTGTGAATCACTCCCAGCTTAGCCACACAACACTGGACTTTCACAACTCCCTGTACCATTGTTGTCATTCCATTTTTTTAAGAAAAATAAGTTGTAAAAAGCCACTAACTACAACAGAAAAGATTTCTTTTATACCCTGGGGTAAGTAGCTGTGGTTTAACTCCTTGCTTTGGTTTGCCAGCCATGGTAACATCTTTAGAAAGAGGAAAATATGTAGTTCCAGTAGTTAGGGTCTGCGGTATGTCATCTTCAGATACAGGCTGTTGGGACAACTGCTTGCTAACATTTCCATTTTATCTGTAGGAAATGAAGATTTGCTCAGCAATTATAAACCTATTTCATCTGATCCCGGCTGCTCCTCAGACGCTCGTTAAGCCCTTGCTAGAGGTTGTGATGAAAACGGAACGAGCTATGCTGATAGAGGTAAAGTGGCACTTAATTTCTCTAATTGCTTCCATTCTTCCATTTGTAATATTTGCTTTAATTGTCTTCTGAATGGCTTCATCTCCTTTGTGTAATACGTTTGATTTCAAACATTGATTTGTGGACGTTACTGTTTGCCCACGGTTCCAATTTTTTTTCACAGTTTGGAAATAGTTCTCATGGGCTTTAAGAGTTCAGGTGAGATGGTAATACAAGTATGCTTCAGTTGATAAAGTAGAGGGGTTCCTGGGCATTACTTCATTAACAGAAAATGAGGTACCAGATGCAGAAATTACATTGGAGAGAATAAGGATACATTACTGTACCAAAACCAGAGTGGTTCAACAATTTTAAGCAAAGATTTTATTTGAGATTAGCAATAATAATAATAATAATTTATTTTGTTACCTGCCTCTCCTCAAAGTTCGAGGCGGGGTACAACAAAGCTTAAAATAAAATTAAAGCCAGCATACCAGTTAAAAACACATTATAATTAAAATACACTAAAACATAAAACCATTCAATACACATGTGTCATAATTAAAATCATAATTAAAATACATCATAATTAAAAATAGTCTGGGTGGGCCTGCCGGAAGAGATAAGTCTTTACCAGTTTTTAAAATTCAGACAGCATATTTTGCTGTCGGATCTCTTCCACCAGGCCATTCCACAGTCTAGTCTGTATGTAGGTGAAATGAAACAGTTAGGTCATGTAATCCTCACAAAAGTAAAGAAAAACCATTTTGAACCTTCTTGAGCCCCTTTGAAAACTTTTCCAAAATACATCCAGGGATGACTTTTTCTTCCACCAATCTCCAGTTTTTCTTATAATTTCCATTTTGGTGGCCAGACTTATAAATCCATGTTTTAACATGAAGGAAATAGTTGGTGAGGCAGGCTTACCAGCTTTACCCCCTTTCTCTCTGTTTTTCCTCTTCATGCATGCTCAGTAAAGAATTTTGGATGCAGCTGCTTTTAACCTTTCCGGTTTCAGGCAGGCACACACAGCTACAGGAGGATTGGCTAGAGCGGAATTCTGTTCTTCCCCAACTTGGGCTTTGTTTATTGCATTGTTACTGCAACACAAAACTGAAAGTCAGTGTCTCTCTAGCTTTTCCTCACCATCCTTCCAATGCCATTGTTGCTAATCTAGCTAGACAGAGAATAAAGAAGAAGAGGAGAGGGGCTACACAGGCAGAGTTTTGTAGGAGCTTGGCTGTTTTTGTACATTTTAAGAACCTGCAATTGGATTGGGACTACAAGTGCAGCTGCCTGTATTGTGTATCGAGTGTATCGAGATCCACTTCCTTTTCCTGCTCTGGGTGCCCTTGCCAAGTGAAGTGAAGCCCCAGGATGTGTGTCATGGCATCACAACTGTGGAATGCTTTCCCCAGAGAGACCTACCTGATGCTACTTTTGTGATCATTTTGGCACCAACTTACAGTGCCCTTTAAAAAGTTCTCCTGGGAAGATTATCTCAAGCCTTTGAACAAAGCAGGAGGGGGAAATATGTTGTCCACTGCTGGCATATGGCCTTGTCCAATTTTTTTTTGTCCCCACCAACAGATTTTATAAGAAAAATGTGCTCTGTGAAATCTCCAGGAAGTATGATTCTCCCTTAAAACAAGGTGCAGTGCCTGTCCCACACACTTTATTTTTACCCCCAACTCCCAAATGCATTTCAGCAAACCAGACATGGGTTTCTAGTCATTTTTACTGGGGGCGTGTTGTGGCGTGTAGCAGATCCTGGGGAAAAAGATGTACCCCTGGAAGTTGCCCACCCCTGCTTCCAGAAAGGAACCAGCCTCCAGTCTTACTGTTTGCCTGCCTTCTGCAGCACAGAGCCATCCAGTTGTGTTGGACTACACTTCCTGTTGGCTGTGTTAGCAATGGGCCTCAGTGGAGAAATTGGTATTTTAAGGGGGGAGGTAGAATGAAGATCTGGGTGTGTGGCTATCTGAAGTGTCAGGGCAGGCTGGGATAGCACCTCAGGATTAAAACCCAGCCCAGTAGTGTGTGGCAGGGGCTTGTGGCTGAGAGAGAAAAAAAAGAAAGCCAAGTACCTGTGGATATTAATTCCTTTAGCGAGAACCGAGCAAGCACCTAGGGAATAGAGTCCTTCAGTCATCCAGAGAGTGCGACTGTTCTGGGAGGTTTAGTTTTCCGTGGAAGCCTAGTGAGAGGCAGAAGAGGAATTGAATCTTAGTAGAATCTCGTCAGAGAGTGTGACCTAGATTGGGGGCTGATCCTTTGGCGGGAGTGTAACAAAAGGGTGTTATATACTTGTGCTTTATATGAAAGTCTAAAGAAATAATTGACCAACCTAAAAAGTACACTGAGGGAATATATCAATCTTGACCTACATTTGAAATCTGAAACTCTACTTTATTCTTATTATTATCTTAATAAATGTTACAGTTTATTTTTGTTAATACTGATTTGGCTGAATTGTATACAGTATATGAAGTAACACAGAAAAAGTACTTACCATAAAATTATTAAGGGGTTCTAAAAAAACATTGAAAACCCTCACCCTTTTACACAAAGGTGGTGTTATAAGAGGGCAGGCAGATCTGTGTAGTAAAGACAGGATGCCTGATCAGATTGGGAAAAGCCACACCAGTCTGTGGAAGTAAGGGCTTGTCACAGGGTTGTAATCCAAAAACATCCAGAGCTTGCCAGGTTGAGGAATGCTGGTATATAGACTGCTTGCTTGCTTATTTATTTATTTTTAGAGCAGCGATTTTATGCTTCTGTCACCTGGAAAAAGAAATCCCCAAGTTGTGTTTGTGATTGTATGTTTTTAAAAAGTATTCTGTCATATTACTTTGTGAGCTGAATGGAGAGAAAAGTTATTGGGTGGCATTATAAATATATAGTAAGTAAATAAAGTAGTCAGGATGTCTTGTTTTTTCAAATATTCCTTCCCAGAAGAAAGGGAAGGTTCAGCTACACTAATGTTAAGGTTGAAACTCTAGATTCAGGGCTTGCTGCCCTCTTTGCAAGTCTGTAGACATTTGTAAAACACAAAGAACTGCAAAGCTGTACTACTCTCAACTTGCCCACATGCTAAATGAGGCCTATTTTTATTTTGTGGTTTGTTTTTTCAGGCTGGCAGTCCATTCAGGGAACCATTAATAAAGTTTCTGACTCGTCACCCCTCCCAGACTGTTGAGTTGTTTATGATGGAAGCAACCCTAAATGATCCACAGTGGAGTAGAATGTTTATGGTAAGCTACACTACATGTATACCTATATATCAAGGCATTTTCCAGGCTTGAAGGAGTGGTACAGATGCAAACAGTCCCATTTCCTGAAGCGTGGTCAGAATCATTGGTGTGAGTCGTGGGATGGCATTCTCTATCCTTTCCGGAGCACATGTTCCTCTCCTTCATCCTTTAACAGTACAGATCACATTGCTCCCTGCCTAACCACAGCTGCTGTTAAAGATTTCATTTCAAATATTGTGGGTTTTTCTTAAAACTCTTGTTAAAAAAACTGAAATCAGAGGCTTCCTGATCCCACCAGTCCACACTCTGCTGTAACGACACTAGCATGCTAACCTGGTGGCTAATCCAGTTTCCCTGCAACTTGTGGCCCTCTAGATGGGTTGGTTATAGACCCCATCACATCCAATTGCTGTGTTGGCTAAGGATGGTCAAAACCATTTTTCCCCATTTTGTCCCTGATAGCTGTAAACTTATTTAAAGAGACTGAAATATGACTCAGGAAGCCCCTGGCTTAAATCCTCTCTCTGGTATGAGCTCACCTAGTGATTGTAGGAGATCCACTTTGGCTTCAGTTCCTTCAGATGGAGTATCTGTGTTAGGCTGCTCTTGAAGCTATTGTTGTGTGTCTTCAAGTCATTTCTGAGTTACAGCAACCTTGTCACAGGGTTTTCTTGGGCTGAGAGAGGGTAAAGTGCCTCAAGTCATCCAGTGGGTTTCCATGACCAAGTGGGAATTGAACTCTGGTCTCCAGCATTGTTGTCCAAGTTCAAACTACTACACTACACTAGCTTTCTCCTTGAAGCTACAGCTTGTGCAAAATACAACATCCGAGCTGTCGGCAAAGTGTTTTAGAGATCCTATGGCACCAAACTTGGACCAACTGCTTTGGTTTCCTGTTGGTCTGTGAGGTAATTTCAAAGTGCTGCTTTGGCCTATGAAGTCCCCGATCAGTTTTTGAGACCAAGATATCTGAAATACTGCCTCCTGCTGTATGTACTTACTCCGAATAGGAGATCTTCCACAGAGGGCCTCTTATGTGTATCTTGAGAAGCCACACTGGTGAGTATGTGAGACAAATTTTTCTCTGTAGCACCACCTTTATGGTTGAACTCTGTTCCAAGGGATGTCAGGTTGGGTCTGTCCTTACTGAGCTTCTGGTGGCAGTTGAAATTATCCTACTCTGTATGGCCTTTGGTTTTTAAAACTGGCTTTTAAAACTGTTTTTAAACTGTGGTGTATTGTGTAATAACAGCTATAACACTTGTAACACTAATAATCTAAACATAAGGGATAGCAATACTGTGTTACTTTACCAAGTAGCTTTATAAATTACATCTGTGGAATGCTTTCAAGACTTAAATTGCTTTGTGTATTAAGCAGCATTGTGAGATTAGTGCCGCTGACCATGACAAGAGAATCGCTGGATGATGTGTGAGCAGGTCTTGCATATGCCGCTGCCCAAAGTGAAGAATCAAACCAATTATTCCATTTTCTATTTTCCCATCAATATCTCAACTCCAGATAATGCACTGCATTCAAACGCTAAATTGTTGCAACCAGTTTTAAGCCTAAAATCACAGGGATATATTTGACACCGCAGCAGTGTAAGGAGTTATGGACACCATCCCTTGTCCTCATCATAGTTTTGTTTTTTGTTTTTTAAATCAAATCAGAGTTTTTTGAAACATAAAGATGCAAAACCTCTGCGCGATGTTCTGGCAGCCAATCCCAATCGCTTCATCACGTTACTGTTGCCTGGTGGTACCCAAGCAGCTGTCCGGCCGGGCTCTCCCAGCACCAGCACAATGAGGCTTGATCTCCAGTTTCAAGCTATCAAGGTATGATATTCCTTCTGCTAAAGTATTACCCTGAAGGGTTGACAAAGTGGGGAAGAGTCAGCCCACAAGCAGTTTTGTGGCTCCCAGAGTCAGTTCCCAAATTTTGGGGAAGAATATTGTGTCCAGAAATTTCTTTTCAGCCCCCCCCCGCAAATCCCCGCTGCCCCAGAAGGGTGTGTGGATATGTGAATTTGTGGTACTTTGGCCTTGCCTGGACCATTTTTTTCCCAACAGAAGATGATCTGGAAATTAACTTTGTGATCGTTTCCTGTTTGGAAAAAAATTTCTACTGCTAAAATTGCAGAGGTGGGAAACATGATGAAATTGCTCCCTTTTAAAGGGTGTTGGGGCGCACATTTTTTAAAAATTGTTTTCATGGCTGGAGGATGACAGAGGAGTTACTGCTCCTTAAGGTTCTCTGGGGGGGCCACTGCTTCCCCCAACCTCTGGCAGCAAATCCCAGGTTACAGAATTCCTCTTCAGTGTGTGAATAGGGTTACTGTGCCACTTTACCTGCATGCTAGACTGATAGTTTTTTTATTGTGTTTATTAGCAGTGCTTGATTTCTTGTTTTTTGTTGTTGTGTCCCTTCAAGTAGTTTCCGACTTAGGTTAACCTTAGGGTTGCCCTGTCATGGGATTGTCTTGGCAACATGTGTGCAGGGGAGGGTTTGCTTTCATCTTCCTCTGAGGCTGAGAGAATGTGACTTGCTCAAGGTCACACAGTAGGTTTCCATGGGTGAGTAGGAATTCAAACCTTGGTCTCCAGATTTGTAATCCAGCGTCCAAACCACTACACTGTGCTGGCTTTCTTGTTGGTGCATGCCTTCATGTCATTTCTTAATTATGGCAATCTTAAGTCAGCACTAGCATGGGGTTTTCTTGGCAAGATTTGTTGGGGAGGTGCCTTTGCCTTCCTCTGAGGCTGAGAGAGTGTGATTTGCTCAAGGTCACTCAGTGGGCTCCCATGGCCAATTGGGGTTTTCAACCCTGGTCTCCAGAGTGATAATCTAATGCTCAAACCATTATACCATGTTTTGTACCTGACCTTTTCCCCCCAAATTCTTGTATACTTGGTAAATATCTGTTTTTGCTGTTTACTCCCTTGGCTTTCTCTTCCTTGGCCTTGTGTTAAGAAGCCCTTAGCATCTATCTTTAGAACTACTGGAAAGGAAGCATTAAATGGACGTAACTAATCACCCACTTAAGGCTATTTGGGTATTGGATACATACGAGTGTCCTTGTTTTTGTTTTGACAGATCATAAGTATTATAGTTAAGAACGATGAATGCTGGCTGGCAAACCAGCATTCCTTAGTGAGCCAGCTCCGGCGCGTGTGGGTCAGCGAAGCTTTTCAGGAGAGGCACCGGAAGGAAAACATGGCTGCGACCAATTGGAAGGAGCCCAAGCTCCTGGCATATTGCTTATTGAATTACTGCAAGTACGTTGATCTGTGTGTGTAAATTGCTGCCTCTAGAAGCGAGTTCAGGTGGCAAGCTCTTATCAGAACAGGATCCCCAAGAAACACGAAGCAGTAGAACTGTCTGCTGTCCCCAAAGCCCCAAAACATTTGAGGGCCAGCCTCCACCACTTTTTAATAGCCTAATGAGTAATGCGCGAGTTCAATAGCCACAGACAAAAACCTGAAAATGGTGGAAGAGAAAGGAGAGGTAGAATGCTGGAAGAGAGGGTGGTCTGGCTACATAGAATCATAAACAGGAATACGTTTAACTTTGAATTTTAAACTGATGTATTTCAAATGGTTTTATGTGTTTTCAGTGTATTTTGAGCTGTGATTTGATTTTAGTTGTATTTTTAATTTACGTTGTACCCTGCCTCGAGCATGGGTGAGAGGCAGGTAAGAAATAATAATAATAATAATAATAATAATAATAATAATAATAATAATAATAATAATAATAATAATAATTAATAACAACAAAACAACAGCAACACTATCATTATTGTTGCTGTTGCTGTTATTCATTAGAAGCTGAAGATGCGTTGCAACATGTTGTTTGCAGGACCCAAGCATTTTCAGCATCTTAGCTTGTACCTAAAAAAGCGAGATGCATTTTGAAACAGTTTTTAACTAAAACAGATGGGATCTATAGCATAAATTGCAGAGGATGTACTCAGTTTTTTTTTTTTTTTAAGAAAGAGTAGTACTGTATATACTCATGTATAAGTTGAGGACAGGTTTTGGGGCCCAAATTACAGATTTTCGAAGTGACCCATTGATAAGTTGAGGTCATTCCACAGCAAGGGGAGAGTGCCATTGTAGTGGCTACATTCCAGAAACCAGAGACTCTCGGATTGGAAAGCAAGAGTTTATTTAGTCGGCCGGGCTCTCTGGTGGAATCTCTTCCAAAGACCAGAAGCCCTGAACATTAATCTCTCTAAGGTTTTATACTTTTACACAGACCATTGCAACATTTGTCAGCTTGACATTTCTTGATCATTCGCCTCCCTTATGATGCTCTTCTGACTGTTCCCAAACACTGAACAAAACATCCTAAACAGATGTGCTGAACCAGCATCTAGCTAAGCGATATACATACACATGATTACTCAAGCAGCTCCTCAAGAACTCACAGTTCATGAACTTGTAATTTTCTTTCTCAATCTGCTCTCACACCATCACCACCTCAGGGGCAAGCTGCATTTAGCTGTTGCCACCGTTTTCCTAGCTAGGCACTCAAAAAAGCCTTTCATCAGTCTACTCAGGGAAGGAGATGGTTCCTTTTTTGATAAAAGTTAAGGTACAGTATTAACTCTCATTAAAAAAAGAATGAACCATCTCCTTCTCTGAGTAGAAAGGCGAGAGCGTAGTCCATCCTGGGAGAACCTAAAAGAAGCACCCACTCCGCTCTGCTCTCTTGGTGCTTCTTTGTGGTAAAGCACCAAAGAGCTGCTACCACCTCCATTGTTTTCCCACCCAGGTATTCAAAAAAGTCAGAAGCAGCACTGTGGCAGAGAGAATAGAGAGGGTTGGTGCTTCTTTTAAGTTCTCCCAGGATTGACTAGGCTCTCGCCTCTTGACATTTTACTCAGAGAAGAGGATGGTACCTTTATTGATAAGAGTTAAGGTATGGTATTTACATCGAGCAAGGTCTTTTCGCTAACATTTTTTAACTTTTATATAAGCATATACAGTAAGTGGTGGAAGAACTGCTGCCAGTCAAAAAAGTTAATACTAGTCTAGATAAGCTACTAATATTATTGATGAGGCAAGTTCCCAAACCCTTTTTTTCTTTTGGGGAGGGCAACTATTTTTTTTCCTTAGTGAGCTGGTTATTAGCTTTTTCCCTTTTTGCATTTTCTCAGGCGAAATTACGGTGACATTGAGCTGCTCTTCCAGCTTCTCCGAGCCTTCACTGGCCGTTTCCTCTGCAACATGACTTTCCTGAAAGAATACATGGAGGAGGAGATTCCCAAAAACTACACCATTGCACAAAAGCGGGCCCTTTTCTTCCGTTTTGTCGACTTCGCCGATCCCAACTTTGGAGATGAGCTGAAAGCCAAGGTATAAACTAAAATCAATTAAAGGAAACCAGGTTGATATTTAGGTTTTCATTTCCGTGGGCAACAAAAGTTGCTCGCTTAAATGTCAACAGGAGTTCAATAATTGGCGAGGCCACTTTTGTGCAAATACCATGCCTAAAGAAGAGCAGTAATGGGTGAAGTCAGCAATTCATCAAACTCTGTTTTGAATGGGCCTCATCTTGAATGTTGGCAGACCTGTTTGCTTGCAGCCATTCCATTGGAAAGAAACTTAATTTCTAGAGGGACTTTTGTTGTCCTGTGACATATTACACCTTCATAGTCCTGCTAATGTTGGAGATGAATGACCTCTAGAAAAGGTATGCTTTTATCTTTTTTATTTTTTGTTTGGTTCTTTTTCTGATCTGCAGGTCCTGCAACACATTCTAAATCCAGCTTTCTTGTATAGTTTTGAAAAAGGCGAAGGGGAACAGTTGCTGGGTCCTCCCAACCCAGAAGGAGACAACCCTGAAAGCATCACCAGTGTATTCATAACAAAGGTAGTGCATCCTAAGGGGTGGAGGGACAATAGCCCTTGAGCCCGATCCACCCAAAATGTAACACTTTTAAGACCCTTCGTTTCAGTGCAGGAGATGTTCAGTACTTGCTTAACATTGACATCAGTGGAATTAACCTAACTGGGAGACCTGTGCTGTAGGTTGTCGAGCCTGAGCTGGGAGCCAGATCCGAGACTAGGATTTGGCTTGTCAAGCCAGACATCAGCCAAGAATTCTGTTTCCCCAGCAAAGACCCAGTCTGAACAGTAGATGGATAGTTGCACTGTAACTCCCATAATTTCTTGGCAGTACTGATTAGAATTGTTAGAGATTATAATCCAGCAACATACGGAGGGCTGCATATTCCCTTTCCTGGTTTTTCCTAGGGTGTAGAGCCTAAATGGTCAGAAGCATAGCAGTATTTGGGAACCTTCTGTTGCTTAGAAAGGTCCTCCATCCTGTAGATTTAATGGCTTGCCATACAGAGCTATGGATTACCAGTTCTTGCCCCAGCAGCTTCTAACAGCCCTTTTAGATGGAGCTTGCCCCTTGTGGATTTATGTATTTGTTTGTTTATTTGGTAATGTATGACTGACATTCCTTCTTTCTTCCCATCTGGGGTACAGGTACTTGATCCTGAAAAGCAAGCCGACATGCTAGATTCCCTCAGGATTTACCTCTTGCAGTTTGCCACTCTCCTTGTTGAGCATGCCCCACACCACATTCATGACAACAACAAGAACCGGAATAGCAAACTGCGGCGCCTCATGACCTTTGCTTGGCCTTGTCTGCTCTCCAAGGCATGTGTGGACCCGGCTTGCAAATACAGTGGGCACCTACTTCTAGCACACATCATTGCCAAATTTGCCATTCACAAGAAGATAGTCTTACAGGTAATACCATTGTTCACATGCAACTGAATATAGAAAAGGTGCCCAGAATATTCCCATACCAGTTTTCCCTTTTGAGCTAGGGCCTGGATATATCCTGGAGAGGTAGTCAGTTTGTTGGTGGTGAGTGTGATTAAATGCACATGTGTGCATTGCACACACACTTGAATGCGTGATTTCATCCAGAAAACAACTGCAAAGTGAAGCTGAAGCTTAAAAAGCTTACTGTGTTCTTGGATGCCTCTTTGGAAGGAGGTTGTTAATTGCTGTCAAATGGCCTTGGACCTATAGCAACCCTATGAATACAAGACTCCAAGTCACCCTATCCTCAACTGTTCTGTTCATGGCTTGGAGATTCCAGGAGATATCCTCATTGATTGACTCTATCTATCAGTAATGTGTTCTTTCTCTTTTCCTGCTGCTGTTCACCTTCGCAAGCATTATTGTCTTTTCTAGCAAGTCATGTCTTCTCATGATATGGCCAAATTACGACAGCCTCAGTTTAGTCATCTTGGCTTCTAGGGAGAATTCATGCTTGATTTGCTCTGGGACCCATTTGTTTGTCTTTTTAGCAGTCCAGAGTGCCTGTAAAACTCTCCTCCAGCATCACATTTCAAAGGAGTTGATTTTTTTCCTATCAGTATTCTTCACTATACAACTTTCACAACCAAACATAGAAATGGAAATATGAGGGTGTGGACAATCCTAACTCAGGGGAAGATTTCTCTGAAGTTTTTGTGGGCTAGTTACCAAGTAAACTGGGACTGGGAAAAATTTGGCATGTACAACCACCCCAGCCCAATTTTTAAACTTTCCATCCTAAAACAGTATTTTTGTCCGCAAGTCTCCCTCAGCACTCCCTGGGAAGCAGTTTTAGCATGTTTTTTCCTCCCCTGGGTCATTTTTGAGCTAAGAAAGACTCCTCTCTTCTCCACAGGAAGTGAAAAAGTCAACTTCAGTTTTGGTTTACTTCATCCTGGGAGGGGGGACTTGTTCTAGTCCTAAAAGACTCCAGAGGGGCCCCAAAATGCTGTGAAATTGTTTCCCCTTCCCCCTAGGGAACACTGGAGGGTATTTAGAAGCAAAATATCCCCCCATCCACTGAAGGGCTGATGTATTTTCTTAACAGAGCTCTGATGGTTGCCCACCTCTGTAATAAATGCTAGTAGGAATGTGCTCAAAAACCCGCAGGCAGAAGTAGGTAGAAGTTATTAGGTAACCGTGTTGATGGACATTGAGCCTGGGATGAGAGTGTTTGCTACAAAAATAAAGGTAAGTGAGTTTTGAGACATGTGATGATAAGAATGGCAAGGAGGTTATATATCTTGTGCAGCTTTGCGCTGAGCGGAGAGGGCCAAAAGCATACAGTGAACAAATTGGTTTTTCTTGATCTCTGAGTCTTCTGAGCAAGTATGTTTTTCAAAGCCTAGTTTTCATGAGTGAGATGATAGCCAGAAGCAGGAGATAGAAAGATCCTGTAGAAGCTGTTAGACATGGAGATGCCAGAATATATGGCCTAATTGTGTCAAAGAAAATGTCAGCTACTTTATTATATTATCCTCATGGTGTATTTACAAATGCGTTCCATGTTGATTTTTGCATTTCTGTTTGTGTTATCATTAATTTGTTTCATGGCTTCCTCCTTTTCAGGTCTTTCACAGTCTCCTGAAAGCTCACGCGATGGAAGCTCGGGCTATCGTTAGGCAAGCCATGGCTATCCTGACACCAGCAGTGCCTGCTCGGATGGAGGATGGCCACCAGATGTTAACTCACTGGACAAGGAAAATCATAGTAGAAGAGGGTCATACGGTTCCTCAGCTTGTCCACATTTTACACCTAATAGTCCAGCACTTCAAGGTACTTGTATTGCTGATCATCTTCTTAAGATGTCATAGGATGGAAGATTCTGCCACTACTATGACTGTTGGGGGATTTTTTTTAAAAAAGAATATTTTTATTAAATCCATTTCTAATTATTATAAAACAACTTATAGGATAGTACATAGACTACAGGATAATACATAGACTACAGAAAATCGACTATCTAATCAACAAACTATTAATCTTTTTCTAGAGAGTTGGATGTCAAGCGTGAAACTCTTTCATTCCTCTTTGTTATGTTAGTTAACATAAAGGAATGAAAGCGTTTCACACTTGACATCCAACTTTCTAGAAAACAGTTTTCGGGGAAAGATTGTTAAACTTCTTCAAAACTCCTCCAAAACACCCATACCTAATTGATTGTCCTAATTATCGGTATCATGAGTACCCATTTACCCTACATTTCTACTTATACCATAACCGATTACCCAAATTGTATTAAATGTAGTATAGCCTAACAAAGTCAAAGTATTGTTCTACAGTGACAATTCTATAATAACAATTCTAACATTATTCAAATGCTATTGTTGCATGTCTGCCCTCAACTCCTCTTAAGAACATTGTAACCTTTTCCCATTGTTTCTAAAGTTCCGTCAAAGAACCTTCTGTCATTAAAGTCGTCAACTTGTCCATCTCTGCTACGTCCACCAATTTTGAAATGCTGTCATCTCGAGTTGGTATAGTGGGATCTTTCCCTTTCTGTGCATATAGTATTCTAGCTACTATAGTCATAGTTGTCTGGGATTTTTGTTCCCCTTTAAAAAAAAACACAAGTTTTTGCCGAATTAATAATGTAATCACTGGATCATATTCAATAGTTTTGAGGTTACAGTTTAATATGTTTTTCAAGAATCTATCTTGAGTGAGGGTACAGATCTCATATACACACACCTAACTTCAGGCCTGCAGCACCCTTATAAAAAGGATCAGTTAAACCAGCATTGACGTAATCCACATCATAATGAATTTTAAGGCACTGAACCGTTGTCTAGAACATTTTTGGGGGACTTTTTGGAAAAACATTTCTGGAGAAACTTAGATAGATGTAAATGTAGATGTAGATATTTGTTGATTAGTGAGCTTCAAGTTGTAGGAGGAGGAGTATCTGGACACATCCAGTGGCTAAAAAAATACCAGGGAGGAATAGAGTTGAATGTGGACACCAGCAGTAAGGGTATACCATTCAGTTCAAGACCAAGGTATACCCAAAGACTGACTTGCATCTGATCTTGGGAAGTTGGTACATTACTGTATTCTTGAGTTCTTTTCAGGCCATCCAGCTTTCACATTGCAAAAATTTCATCCTGGCAAAAGTGCGTGAACAGGGAGTTCAGTTCAATATGATCAGTTTATTTAAAGGACTCTTCTTGAAAACTGGCAAATCAGTCATTTTTTTTTACTGACTTCTATATCTCCAAAATTATGTTTGCCTTCAAATCAGCATTTCAGATTAAACCTTTTCATATGTTGAGAATGAAGCATATGGCTCCTCTTGAGGCATATCTGCAGTGATCCCGAAGCAGAGCTATGATTCTAGTGAAATTCTTTGGTTTCAGCTAAACTTATGTTTTCCGGGTTTTTTTTTCAAGGGACTTGAAATCTTCTCTAGGTTCTGGTCATCTGGAAGTGGGAATCACACAGCCCTCCTGATGTTGTTTGACCACAGCTCCCAGCATTCCTCAGCATTGGATCTGATGGCTTGGATTGCTGGGAGTAGCAGTTCAATAACATCTAGGGGACTGTATGATTGCCACCCCCTGCGCTGGTTAGTCAGTGGTCATAGTGGCTGAACATCAACTTTGTATTGTGAAATGATGTGCTGAAACTATTAAATGTACAGGAAACCCCCACCTTTTGACATCCTGTTATCTGACTGCTCATTTTTTCAACACTTCCAAATTAAGGACAGGTTCCGTTAATTCGACATGGGGTCTGCTGTTTTGTAATTTCTTCTTGCTTTCTTGGGACAACTCACATGCACACGTGGTCCCAAGTCTTGCCTGTAGAAAGAGCAGATCCCCTGATTGAATTAATGGAACTTGTCTGTATTGCAAGCTTGAAAACAGTGGGCTTCTGTGAGTTGTTCTTGCTAGTGGAGGTTTGCTTGGGACCACATGTGCTGCTTGCAAAGCAAGCTCAGAGGGGGAAACAGGCGTGAAGCCTGTTGAGACTTTACAAACAGCGTGCACGTGGAGTTGGTCCCAAGTGAGCCTCCATAAATCCTTTATGTTCCCTACAGTAGATCCAGTTTCTGACAGTGCCCTGGTCCTAAGTTGTCAGATAAGCAGTGGAAGCCCGTAGGTCCATTTCCATTTTACTGTCCATTAAAAAAAGAAAAAAGTCATTTTGTTTGTTAGTTCTACATTTGCATCTTACTAGGTCTTTTTTGCAAAAAGCACACTAGATTCTAAATACTGTCTTCCCAAACTGATGAATACCTCAAAGTGGTAATCATAACTCATGCAAAGGGTTGACATAATCTTGACCCAAATAACTTCCTGAATAGCATTTCCGTGGTGTCAGACAGCACACATAGAAACCTTGTGAAGCCTTCATAAATGGCCGAGAACACAAATCAAATTTGGAATGGCTTATTTCAGGACAGAGGACTTCGTAAATGGTAGTTTGCGTTGAATTTTTAGGCTGGAATTGCCTGAGGGTCAGGGGAGTAATTTTTGTGTAGGACACAAACTGCTATAAGTCTTGGTCCAGTGAACACTCCCTCCTTCCGTGTACCTAGTCATTTGTACTGCAGGGTGGATGAGAGAGCATGGTTGGTTTTCTCATTGTAGAATAATGCCCCAAAGGTTTAATGCTATTAGTGGGCTGGAGAGAGAGAATTGCAAACGAACATGAAAGTAGTCTATGATCAGTCGGCCAGAGGCACTTAAAATACAATACTTAAACAAGAAAGCTTGCCTTTTCCTTTCATTGCAATGCTGTGACCCCGCTAGGTTTCAAAGAATATTGGGGGAATAAGTATGTCAGTAGGTTTACTTAGCACAGCTTGAATTGAACAGGAAGAGTTAGACAGTTTCATAACCTTCAAAATGTATTTTATCAGTACAGAGAAAGCTCTCCCTTATGCTTCAGGACCTAAGAAACATTGTCTCTCCCATCCATGAATATATCACATGCCATCTCTGCGTTGTAGAATTCTGATTCTGTGTAGGGAAGTATAAGACATAGAGGCTTGTTTGGACATCCCAAGAATTGTGGTTTGCTCTAAGCGTATTTTAGAATTCTAACCATGGTTTGAACTTCAAAATATCAGGTAAACCGTGGTTTAGAATAGTCAGTTTATTTTCTTTTCCCTTCTGCTTGGCTTGAGAAGCAGAAGTAGAAAAATGAATTTAACCTGATTATTGTCAGTTCAGAGTTAGTGCCAAATCCTAGTTAGCACTAGCAATAGAGAAAGATTTAGTTAACCAGGTTCATTTCAGGTTTACAGATACCTGAATTGTTGTGCTAGTGTTTTCTTGTGTTACTGTGACTGATACCAGCATTTCCTACTAAAACATCTCATATTTTGTGTAAATAAAAATATTCTTGTAAAAGTTTTAAAATAAATTTTTATATGTATGCAGTATATTTTTATGCCAAATCTTTTATATTTTATATAAAACACTTTATTGTAGGTATGCAAAGGGGTGGTCAATATCCTTTTGTTTGGAGGGTGTGGTGGGCCTTCACATTAGGCTTATTTAGAGTAGCCAAATTATTTTCCTAAACTCAGAAAGTAGCTCAGATGTTTCTAAAGTTTCATCAGAGCATGGTTGATCCTGCATATTATTGTAAGCATACCAAGATCCATCCCTTGTCTAGACCCCACCCTGGAGTCTATAGATTCCATCTCCTTCTTAACCTTTGTACTTAGCTCTCTTGGTTCTGTAGTTGCAGGGCTTTGAAGTAATGGAAGAAAATCTTTCACTCATGCTCTGACTGTAAATGCTTAATAGGTGCAGAAAATATGCAGATTATATCCATGGAGTAATTTTTTTCCCCATAGGTTTACTATCCAGTGAGGCACCACTTAGTGCAGCACATGGTGAGTGCTATGCAGAGATTGGGCTTCACACCCAGTGTTACTATTGAGCAGAGAAAACTTGCTGTGGATCTCGCTGAAGTGGTTATCAAATGGGAACTGCAACGAATCAAAGACCAGCAGGTAGGAGTAGTGTTTTTTGTGACTGTGGCAAAATTCTCAGCCTTCCTACCTAAAGAAATTGGTTATTTGAAGGACCATATGAGCCTGCCTTTGTTCTGATATCTGTTGGGGAGGTCCCTCTCTCTGTCCCACCATGCTTACAGGTACATGTGGCGGGAACACAGGAGAGGGTCTTCTTAATGGCTGCCCCCTGAGAAATTAGACTGGCACCCTCCTTACTCTTTCCAAAAACAGAGAAGGCCTTTTTCTTTCGACAGGTCTTAGACGACTGAGTATTTAGGCATAACGCGTGTTGTGCAGTGTGCTGGATTTTCTGCTTGTTTTTGTTGTGCTGTTGTGTTTTTCATGGTTTATGTTTTTAACTGGTTTGAGTTCAGTCACTTTTTAACTTTTGTATTTTGTGAATTTTTAACTTTTTTTTTTTAGTCTATTGTAAGCCACCTTGAGTCCCAAACTGGGGAGAAGGTGGGATATAAGTAAATATAATAATGATCATGATGTATTGAACTTCGACTCTGACTTCCATCCCACCCCAGCCAGATTCTGATATGGATCCAGGTGCCGGTGGTGAAGGAGCTGGTTCTACCTCGTCGGCTGTGAAGAGAGGACTCTCGGTTGATTCTGGCCAAGAAGTGAAGCGGTTCAGGACAGCAACTGGTGGAATAAGTGCAGTAAGAACCACATACAGTTGTTCCTATTTCCATGCCTCTTTTACTATCCCATTTTTGTGACACTGACTTTGCTGATCAGCCATGTGCCACCCATTATGACATCAGCTATGCTCTTAGGTATTTGGACGCAGCCAGTCGTTGCCAGGAGCTGATGCCCTCCTTTCGAAGCCCATTGACAAACAACACACAGACACGGTCATCAACTTCCTCATTAGAATTGCTTGCCAGGTACCGTGCACTTCTGAAATGACAGCGGTAAGGCTTGATTAGTATCAAAAAGTCAGCCTCACTGCTCCAGTGAAGGAGATCTACAGCACTGAGCTGGTCCTAATGCAGATGGGGAAATGGGGATTGAGGGAGCATGAATCCTATAGCAGTACTTAGTTTCTCTCCTCTACCTTGGATTTTTCGTGAGCAGCCTGAAGTCACCCCGTTTTGGTTTGTTTTTGTTGCACTGAGTTGTCTGTCGTGGGAAAGGCTCTGAGAATCAGCTGTGCTGATAAGCTGTGTAGCTAGGCTGGTGAAAGCTGTTGTAATTACAAGAGCAGGGGGCTGGCAGGTGAGATAGAGGACTCTTCTGAGATTAAGTGTAGTGGGTGGGGAGGGCTGGTATCTTACTTGTTGATAGTATGTAGCGTCTCCCTCCTTGCTTTATGATGGAAATCCCAGCATAGCATACAGTAATGATAAAATTAAAATTCTAAAGAGTCTGAGTAAACTTGGGTGAACACCAGATAAGCTGAGCCCTTGAGGGAAGGGTTTCAGGGATAAGGTGCTACCACTAGAAAGACCCTTCTCAGGACAAAGGAACACCTGAAGAAGATTGTCTGAGAATACTTTCAATGTTCAGCTTCTTGTAGGTGTCCTTTAGATCAGCAGCAGACAACTGTTGGAAGCTAGCGAGGTGGCATTGGCATTGAGATTGTGTATGTGCGTGTGTGTGTGGGGGGGGTGTTGACTGGAAGGGGCATCTCCTCCATTGGCCGTTGTCAGCAGCCTGCCCTTAACAGTGTTGCCCTAAATTACTTTCAACTGGAGCCTTCTCAGAGAAGCAAAATGAGGTGACTGTTTTCACAGGAGGTACCATGGCATTAAAGTATTAATGAGTTCTAAAAGATTATGATGATAAATGTTTGCTACTTGGTCATTATTCTGGTTAATTGCTAGGTAAATGACAACTCAAACACTGCTGGCTCTCCAGGAGAACTGCTTTCTCGGCGTTGTGTTAACCTTCTGAAGACAGCTTTACGACCAGACATGTGGCCAAAATCAGAGCTCAAACTGCAGTGGTTTGATAAGCTGTTAATGACTGTGGTAAGTTACAGTTGCAGCCTTCAGGAACTTTTAGGCATCAAGGCAATACAGCATAATTAAAGGCTTAATAAAATACTTCAGGCGCCTTATGAGTTGTCATGTCACACCACGTGTGTTGATTCATTTCAAAAATGTGATGATAACTGTGTGCCTATGTGTTGAAGGAAACAGTGTTGTCCTGGCTGTAGAGAACTTGAAATGTCATGTTAGCCTATTTAATTGCCAGTTTAATTTGGTGCCACGGCTTGGAAAATGTTCAGCTTAATGGAATTGATTTAAAGTCCCAAATAATTACTCTTGCCCTTCTCTCGACATCAGGTTTAGGAGAAAAAAGTCAAGTGATGAAAATTGGAAATGAATGATAGGGTTTGCATTGGGACATTGATGAGTTGTTGGTATTTTATGCAAGTGGAATTTTTACTTTATTTATTTTTTTATCTAGAAAAGCCCGTTTCTAGAAAATTGTCCCAGGTTGGTCTTGCCATTGGAGTTCGAGTCTCAAGCACTTTTATCCATTAGCTTATCCCCATCAGCCTTCGAGAAGGTCATAGCAGTGAACCTAAGTCTTCCTCTTTTCATCCTCACTGTGGCCCTGCAAGGAAAGTCTAGGATTGCTCAAAGTCTCTCAGTAAGCTTAATGACAGAGTAGGGATTCGAACTTGGTTATTCCCGTTCTAAATCCCAACACCCTTAACTCAGTCTTTCCCAGCCTGGTGACTTCCAGATGTATTGAACAATAACCTGAATTGTCTGAACAGTAGAGGGCATTGTGACAGCACATCTGGGAAGCACTCGATTGGGGAAGGCTGCCACTGCATTTTATAACCACTGTCTTCCCAGAATATTTAGGAGACACTCAGTAGGCTTCCTGCAGAGATTCTTCCTGCTGCAGAGATGGCGCTGTGTTTATGTAGCAGTGTGGGATTTTAAAATCCATTCCCTGCACCAAAATCCTAACAGCCATTTAGACGTCACTTTGTACTCTCCTCATAAAGATTAGACAGTCCTCTTTAGTTATTTGGTAGCCACCAAGTGAGAAGGAAAATTTGCAAGAGTTTAAACTTCTACTCCTAGTTTTTGCTGGTATTTCTTCTCTAGCAGGTATTTTCTTCAGTTACATAGATCATTGATTTTTTTTTTAATAAAAGCTTTAGCTCCCTTTGTTAGATTTAATGCTGGTTTTTGTTCTTGGTGCATTTCTTCTTGTGCCTATCATTGTACTTTACCAGTTTTGTTATTGTACTGTATATACTCATGCATAAGTCTAGAATTTTTAGTCAAAAAATTGACCTAAAAATCCTGGATTGACTTATCCACTGGCCAGTATGAGTACTGTACCTTAACTCTTATCAAAAAAGGAACTATCCCCTTCTCTGAGTCGAGTTGCAAAAGGTGAGAGCTTGGTCCATCCCAGGAGAACCTAAAAGAGGCACTGACCCTCTCTGTGCTTTCTGTAGCAGTGCTGCTTCTGACCTTTTTAAATCACCGTGCAGGAAAATGGTGGCGGCGGTAGCAGCTCTTTGGTGCTTCCCCACGAAGTAGCTCCAAGATCGTAGAAGGTTGGTGCTTCTTTTAGGTTCTTCTAGGATGGACTAAGCTCTCGCCTTTTGCCACTCTACTCAGAGAAGCGGATAGTTCCTTCTTTGATAAGAGATAATACAGTTCCTTAACTTTTATTTTAAAAAAAACCATTCCCTTCACTGAACAGAGTAGCGAAAGGCCCTTTTGAATGCCTGGGTGGGAAAATGGTGGCTGCTGCCAGGAGATGGAGGTTGTCCCCCTGAGGTATACTGGCGCTTTCCCCCCTCTGCAGAATGATCCTTGACTTATCCATGGGTTATATCAAAATCCATAATTTTGGCCCCAAAACCTACATGAGGTCAACTTATACACAAGTATACACAGCAGATTGTATGTTGGGTGCAGATTTTTCAAAAGCAGTTTGGAAATGAAATGTGGATTATAAATTTCTGTTATGAATTAAATGTTCATAAGGAAATGGGGGCCTCTTGTAGGAATTCTATGGTTTTACCCCTTTCCATGTCTTTGGAATCAGCCTCACCCAGCATCTTCGCCAAGCACCTGTGCACGGGTCAGCAATGGTGAAGCAGCTGTTTTGCTCCTTTGCTTGTAGGAGGCATTAAAAGGAGGGAGTGGTTTATGAACTAGGCCAAGTGATTTGGGGCTTGTATAGCATACAAAACTGTTTTTTTTAAAAAAAGAAAAGCAAAAGACAGCTGCACGGGTGGAGGAAGCTGGTTTCTGAATATGTATCTGCTCCAGTAATGGGTTTGGTTAAGCATTTTTTGCATCGAAATTACCCCTTAACAGCTGCTTGACAAACACCACTGGTATGAAAAGTGGCCTTGCTCATTGCTGTGCATGGATGCCTAATTGCCACATTTCATTGCTATAAGCAACAGCCTAGAATATTTATTTTATTCATTAGTAGCCATGGATATTGCAGAGTTTAAGCTATACATGGCTATTAATGGGTCAAATAAATATCCCAGGCCGTAGCTGATGTTGCAAAAGAGGTACAGGAGCTCTCAGTATAGTTTCAGACTGCATGCAGCGCAGAGTTCCAAAAATATCTAGAAAGTTTGTAAAATGGTAATCTGTGTGGGGATTCAGCCACAAGCCTCTCTGGAGGCTTTAAAGCAATGGCCAACATGGGCACATGCTACTTCTCTTCTTCAACTTCTGTCTTCCAGTACTGAGCCTGAAGAAGTTACTTTTTGGAGCTACACCTCCTAGAATCTCAGGTGGAAATGGAGTTGATGAGAGAAAGAGTCATGAACAGGAGTTAGAAAAATTATTTTTCATCCACAGCTCCCAGAATAACCCTTGCAGATGTGTCCAGAGGTCCAGTTGCAGAATTCTAGGATTTTTTTGGATTAAAATTAAATATAACTTTGGTTCAAAGATGGAGGTATCTTGCTTGCTCTGAAGATAATTTTTATTAGATTCCGCAGCCTCAACACAAGTTGCATTAGTGGGGAGGATATAATTGGGGGGGGGATGCACACCTTGCCTCAAACAGTTCGGTGTTTGTGAGGCTTGCCTGAAACTGTGTTCTTATATGTGCACAGTACCCTTTGCTCACTGCTGCTTTACAGCATGGCAGCTTCTGTTGTAGTGAATCTCTGTCTTTGGGGAAAAAAAAATCCATGGCTCTGACTTCATCATCCTCTGACTTTACCTGTAAAATCAGAGTATCCTCATTGAAATTCAGTACTTAGTGTTGAAGAGCTGGGGAAGATCAAGCTGAATTACTTAGCAGCTCTTCACGTTGTCTTCCTTTTTTATAAATGAAGCAGCATTACATAGTGCTGTAAGAATTATCTTTGGCCTCCCTTCCCCGTTCTGAGTAATTGAGTGCAAATCTATTATTCTAACACTTGTCAGAGGCTCTTGAGTTGCTTGGCAAAAGCAGCATTGGGTTGGGAGTCATAGAAGGTGGCCTTGCGGTTCTTTTTACTAGTGGTCTGATGTGCCTGGGGCAGTTGGCGTGAGGAATGATTGACAAAACCTCTGAGCTGACTTAGAAAGTTGAGTTTCATGATGTGTTGAGGGACACTTCAAGGATATCACCATGCTTGAGTAGCTCCTATATGAATTATTACTCTCTCTTCCTGTTTAATTGATGGGTTGGCCATTTTTGGCTCTTGCAGGACTGAATTACTGTGGCTAACAGCCTTTGACACACAGTAGTGTATGTAAAGCTGGGGCACATGTAGTGTTATTTAGTTCTAGGAAGTTAAAATGCTGCTACATACCAGATCAAAGTAGGCTGGTGACTTGGGTGGGTTTGGGTGCCAGTTTTGACCTTCTGGGATCCAGCTTGGTCACTCCCTGCAATGGGGTTTAATTTATTAATTAATTGGAAGTATTTATACTTCACCTTTCAGCCACAAAGATTCTCAATGTGGTCTACCATTAATTAGTTTGCTGCTCTAAGGCTTACTATTTTAATAAGATATGTTGTTTGTTGTTGTGGACCTTCAAATGGTTTCCAACTCATGACCACCCTAAGATGGAGTTTTCTGGGGCTGACAGTGTGTGGTATGTCCAAGGTCACCCAGTGGGTTTCCATGGACAAGTGGGGAAATGAACGCTGGTTTCCAGGGTTGTAGGCCAGTGCTCAAACCACTAGATCATGCTGGCTCTCAAATAAGATATGACACAGAAGGAAAAAGAGATGGAGAGGTGAGACTTAAGTTCAGCAGTTTCTGGCTGTTTTCCTTCACTCTTGGAAACCAGAGCAATGACAATTAGAACATGGAAGGAGAGGCTCACATCAGCTGCTGCGGCCAAGGCATGATGTAACTATGCTTGGTCACTCTCCTTCCACTTCATTGGTCATAGCAATGACAGTTCACCCCTTGTTTTACAAAGAATATGGAAAAGGGGCTTCTTCACTAAAGCAAACCCTTGCGCTTTGCTTTAGTGGAGAATTGCCACTCCCAGAGGCTTCAAGAAGGGCAGTTCTCCTTTTTTTGAACATGTGTTTTTTTTTCTCTTCTGGTGGTAGTGGCCCAGGTGTTGTCCCCAGACCACAAAAATGAATGGGGGAGACATGTGACCCGTGGGCCATTCATGGCCTAATCCCTGGTAACAGTTCAAGGTTGCCTGCTCTGACTCTTAGGAGTTGTCCAGTGTCTTGTGTAGAGATCTTTTTTCCTGTCAGTCTTTCTGTCAGCAGTAGAACTTGGGATGTTTTGAAGTCCATTGGATTGTGGACCTCTTTTGTGTGCACGTGTGTGGAAGAAAGAGAAAGAGAATGTATTTTTGCCTACTTTGTCTCAAGGCTCTCTCTTTCTCCTTGACTTTTCTTTCCAGGAGCAGCCAAACCAGGCCAATTTTGCCAATATCTGTACCGGCTTGGAAGTTCTCAGCTTTCTCCTGACTGTACTCCAGTCTCCAGCTATTTTGAGTAGCTTCAAACCTCTGCAGCGTGGAATAGCTTCTTGCATGACGTGTGGAAACACCAAGGTTTTAAGAGCTGTCCATACCCTGCTTTCTCGCTTGATGAGTAACTTCCCTACAGAACCAAGTATGTTTGGGTAGGGGGTTTCCTGCTTTTTCCTTCCTTCTTTTGGTTGGGGAAGGAGGGCGGAATATCTCTCACTGTGATCTTGTCATTTCTGTTGGTATTCAGAAACATTTTTTTTAAAACTTGCACTTTCAACCCCAATTAAAAGAAAAGTTGAAATAAGTAATCATGAGGAATACATCATTATCCAGTGGCATAAAAACTTAATAACCTGTGTCAGTTATTACTTTGGCTCAAGAAATGCATGTCGTAAATTTAATGTCTTTTGCAATTACCATTTTTCTGCTTTGAAGACGCCGTTTTTCAGTTGTTGAACATGGCTATTTTAATAAGACAAGAAAGGGAAATTGGGTGGAAAGGCAGGCATCTAGGTTACAAGAAATAAGTGGGAAGAACAAGCAAGAAGGTGAAAGCCACAGTCTTATGCCACCTTACTTGGGAGTAAGTGCATTGTGCTTTGTGAGATTAGCTTCTGAGGGTGCGTGTATGGGATTGCACTCTTAAATTGGGGCAACTAAGTTTAGAACATAATCTTTATGGGGAAGCATCTCATAAGTAGAAGTCCCCATGGCTTGAGAGGTTGCAAACCATCTGTATAGCCGATGGAAAGTGTTATAGAAAGACAGTAATAAAGATAAAAATAATGTAATAGCAGTGCAACATTATGGCATGACTTGTTTGAACCTCTGTAGCAGCTCATTGAATCAAAGACAGTAGAGATAAATGTGTACATTCCTGTCTTGTCTTGATTATTGTTAACTCTGGTTTAGGTACCTCAAGTGTTGCTTCCAAGTATGAAGAACTGGAATGTCTTTATGCTGCTGTTGGGAAAGTTATTTATGAAGGACTTACTAATTATGAGAAAGCGACTAATGCCAACCCTTCTCAGCTTTTTGGTAAGTTTCCAAAGTCATCACATCATCAGGGTGGGGGCATTTTAACCAGTCAGAAAGGGTCTGGTCAGTTGATGGGTCACACCATTTTTTGCTGAAGCCAGTCTTGAGTTCGTAGGAAGAAAGGCAGAATATAAATACAATGAGAATATAAATAAACATAAGATCAACAACGAAGGTAACCTTCATCAGGCTTGATACTAAAGCAGATTACAGAAAAACAAATTAAGTAACTGCTGTAAACTGTAAGAAGGACTTTGTACAGCTTAAAAACAGAACAATGGTGATAAAAATAGGCTTCAAAATACCTAAAAGGAGTATGGTCAACTGTATAGGATTCACTAGCAGCCCCAGCCTGTTTTTCATCCTCTTGAATATCCTAAGGCTGGAGGCAGCCATTTTTTCAAAACCTAAAGGGGCCAGATGGTAACTGCTATTTGGGGCCCAGAAAACGTGGGCTTCCTCAACTTTAAAATGAAGAAAATTTCCCCTGAAAGTTACAGAGGGACATGATTCTCCATTTTGGGGTGCCTTTTTCCCAGTGCTGGAGCTGAAGCCTCCAAACAGGCATTCAGCATGCAGACTGCATAGTTCCCATCCTGGATTTAATGAGTGAAAGCCCTGACAAAATAAGATAGTTTTAATGATGGAGCTATCCCTTGAGGTAAGGGATTTCCACAGTGAGGATGCTGCCATAAAAAAAGTCTTTTTGCCACGTACCCATGAATCTTAACTTCTTGGAGTGGCAGACGTGCGACTCCGTCTCCATTGAAGGTTCCAAATGATAGGCAGGTTCGTTTGCAACCCGCCCCACTCCTCTCACTTAAACATATTGTTGCTGTGTTTGTTATAAGCCTTCAAATCAACCCTACTATAGAGTTTTCTTGGCAAGAATTGTTCAGAGGTGGTTTGCCATTACCTTTCTCTGAGGCTGAGAAAGAGTGCAACTTGTCCAAGGTCAGTGGGATTCCATTGCTGCCGTTGTTAACTGCTATCACATCATGACTTGCGCAGACTCTATGGATGAGAGTGCTCTAAGTCACCCTCTCACCAACCTCCCTGCTCAGGTCTTGCAGATTCAGGGCAGCGATGTCTTCCTTGATTGAGTCTATCCATTTGTACCACACACTCTCAGCCCCAGAAAAGGCGAAGAAGCACCTTTTCCATATTCTACTTAAAATAAGGAGTGAACTGTCATTGCTATGACTGATGAAGGGGAAGGAGAGTGCCCAAGCATAGATCGAGTCTATCCGTTTGTAACAGAACAAATGAACCAGGCTTCATTGTCTTTCTAGTGAGTCAGGTCCTCTCATGATATGGCCAAACTATGACAGTCTCAGTTTAGTCATCTTGGCTGAATGGGGATGTAAACCCTGGTTTCCCAGAATCCTAGTCCAGCAGTCAAACTGTGACACAACAGGGTGTTCTTTGCCTATCAGTTGCTGCTAATCTCCAGATCTTTTCCATGCCTTTATGTTTTTTCTTAACAAATTGACTTGTTGTAGAAACAGTTGCGAATTTATTCTCTCCGTCCTTCAAATCTGCCATAAGCTTGTTTTGTTTTGGGACCAAGGGGTGGGGAGCAGGTTCTCTTTGGATCTTGTCGAGCCGAAGATGGTTGTGCTGTTGTACTAAAATAATTAAACAGTTTGGCAAGTTGGGCCCCATTTCAAGCTTGCCACAGAATTGCTTCTGTCAATAATGCCGGCTTGAAATTGCAAGGGCTTGGAGAGCTGGCTGCTTTAAATGGCAAATGTCCTTCACTATCCCAGCCTGTGATCTGTGTAGACAGATGTAATTTTACTTTGGGAATTGCCTATTTGTCAGGTGTCAGGTTGGGCTGTAGAACACACTAACCAAGAAAGATACTTCTTATCATTTGTCCAGAACACTCCAAGATTATACAGCCTAATGTTGTTGTCGTCCCCCCCCGCACGAGCTAGTACACAGTGTTACTGAAGCTCTCCCTCCTTCCTCTGTCTGAAATTCACAAAGAAAGCAAGTACAGGCTCTTAAAAGATGCAGAGTACCAAGTATGCTTTATAAAGATGGTGATGAGAGCAGGAGCGCTGGAAAAAAAGTCAGTGGAGGAAGCTGTTTATTCCTTGAGCCATTCAAAGTGGAATATTTAAGCCACTTGGGGAATCTGGGGTGTGATTGAGTGATGGCTTTTTAGCAAGAGCTTTGGAGAGTAACAGAGTCCAGTTTTGTTGGATGCGGTGCAGGTTGGAGGGCAGGAGTTGCTTTGGGAATTGCAGTTTGTTCTTGTTTTACATTCAGTGGAGCCCCTTCATTTGTCAAATTTGAGACCTACAGGTGTTTGGGTTTCCAGAGTGAATGGTGAAGAAGGCTCCTGTACCTTGGTGGTTATGTAGAAGATCTTCAGCAGATTTTGTTTGTCACTCAGGTCCACTTTCTGAAATCCCCTTTATTCACAACCATTAAAAGTACAGGAGCCCTCTCTAGTTTTCGGTGCGGCCTAACCCTAACGTTTGTACTGCCACCTCGCCTTGGAAAATGCTAACTATTCCATCACTGGAAATTGAGAATATTGGCAGTACTTACTGCTTTTGCAGAAGCATTGAGATTAGCAATTGCGCTCCAGTGGAAATGGGAAGAGGTGCATGATAAGGATGATTTTCTCCAGTGGGAAAGTTTGAGTGGGGCTGGGAACAGCATTTCTCTCTTAAGCCATTCCAACCGGGCTTAGGTGGACAGACTAGGCAGTAGACAGACCAGGCAGCAGAGTTGAATTACTCTGGTTTATATGAGAAGAAGTAATGTACTGTGAGGTAGAGGAAGAGAAGGAGTAACTGGAATGGGGAAGGAGAATGAAGGAGTGAATATCTGCTTTGGCCTGACATCACTAGGGGATGATAGAGGAGGTTATGGAAAGGAGCTGGTCCATCTAGCAGCCCAACTTTATTTCCCCTTATTCTCTTAATGGGAAATCATTTCTTGGGAATAGTGACCTGTCTGAATCCACCCATACCATGGGGGGCGGGAGTGCAGCCCTGGACCACACTTGTGGCACAGTGATATTCCACTTATGTTCTTTGGATCCCCCCTCCCACTAAAGCCTCCACCCTAGGTTTTCTTAAATTTGGGGAAAGGGGCACATTTTTTTGGAATAAAATCGCTTGAAAATCATGCCTTGTAAATACATGTAATTATGAAAAAAAAAAAATCCCTCCCTAGCCTTTGTCATAAGCCCACCCCCTCTTAAATACCTTGTTTATCCTCCATTTCCTCTTCAGAAAGGAAGTGGTGCAATGCCACTTCTAGTTATTCTTGGGAAACAGAGAAAGCAGCGTATTTTGTGTGCGTGGTGAGGGATTGTAGCCTGTAGTAGAGGGAGCAAAAATTGCTCCTGGCCCCTAAGCGGTTGCCTATCTCCAATTTTAAAGCAAAATAGTCAGGCTTTTCCACTACAGTGAAAATAAGAGATCACTAGCTTGTTCAAAATGGGACAGTGGCAAATTCCAAAATTGCTGTCTGTAATGCAGTTTTTGCTTTGCTTTATTTTCGTGTGCGCTGTAGGTACCTTGATGATTTTGAAGTCTGCATGCAGCAACAATCCCAGCTACATTGACAGACTGATTTCAGTCTTCATGCGATCTCTTCAGAAGATGGTGAGGGAGCACTTAAACCAGCAGTCTCAAGCAGGGACTGCTGAAGCCAACACAGGTAAAGCAGCGCTCTGGTCCTGTTTTCCAAGATGGAGTTAACTTGTTCCTTAATGTCAGGGATCAGGACATCTTATAGAAAGCCCCACATTTGATAGGAATGCCAAAAACTTCCTTTAAAATGAGGAAGCCTTGTTCAGAAGCAAAGCTCATGAGATAAGATATGGGAATGAAGAGGAGCCCGTGTTGTAAAACATGGGAAGGAGAAAATTTTCACAGCCTGGATGCTTTCCAGATTTGTCAGGCTACAAACAAGGCTGGACAACTGTGTAAGATATGGGGGCCCAGTTGCCCATGACCGCCTCCAGCAGGCTGCACTGTTACTCACAGCATGACCTGATAGCCATGTTTAAATATTTGAAAGGATGTCATATGGAAGATGGGGCAAATTTGTTTTCTGCTGCTCCAGAGACTAGGACCCAAAGCAATGGCTTCAAATTTCAGGAAAATAGATTCCACCTAAACATTAGGAAGAACTTCCTGATGGTAAGGGCAGTTTGACAGTGGAATATGCTGCCTCAGAGTGTGGTGGAGTCTCCTTCTTTGGAGGTTTTTTAAACAGAGGCTGGAGGGCCATTTGTTGGGTGTGCTTTGGTTGTGTATTCCTGCGTGGTACAGCCTTGGACCCAGTGGTCCTCATGTCTCTTCCAACTTTATGGTTCTGTGAGTCTACTGAAAGTGACATCACATCCCTTCTGATTATGGAATCAGGACAATCCCTTTTTTAAGCTTTGGGGGGGGGGTCAGGTTTGGGGGTGGGATGGTCTTTGGTCAGATGTTGCCCCCATTTTTTTTTTAAATCTCAGATCCTGAGGGTTCTGAAGATTTGCTGAGATCATATGTAGCTCATGAGCCAAATGTTTGCCACCCCTTGGTCTACCATGTCCACCATCCCAAGTTGGTTGCCATGGTCACAAGTAGAAGTGATGGGTATATTCGATCACTTTTTACTAGCAGAAATCTTGGATTAAACAAGGGATGGATTTTGTGCTATCCAAACAGTATTTACGCTTGTAGTCATTTGGTGGTTCTTCTGTCCAGCTTAATGCAATTTTTCCCCAAAACCTTTACAGAGAAATGGTTTTATGATTTGTGGAACTATCTGCCTCACTGAAGTAGTTTCCATTATTTGCAGTGGAAGGGTCTAGTGTGTCCAGTTGAGAGCATTTATTCAAGCTGTGCATGACTGAATAACATGCCTTGTTATGTTCTGATTCTGTCTGTAGCTGGTACTAGTGAATTGGTCATGCTGAGCTTGGATTTGGTGAAAACACGTCTTGCTGTAATGAGCATGGAGATGAGGAAAAACTTCATACAAGCCATTCTAACGTCCCTCATTGAAAAATCAAATGATGCTAAAATCCTTCGTGCTGTGGTGAAAATAGTGGAAGAGTGGGTGAAAAACAGCTCTTCGTTAGCTGCCAACCAGGTAAGCGTAAGGGTTAATATCTTCTGTAAGGAACAGAACTGCCCATCCACTCTATCTTGGTCATGCAAGATTGTGTCTCCACTGATGAAATATTCAGAGTGAGGGTGTAGTTGAAGGGACAAACTGGAACCATTTTCATTTTGTGCTATCTCCGCGATGTAGATCACACTATTAACCTGTGGTGGTCTGTCCTCAAAATAACCTTGGTAACAAACCTTTCTTGGTGGCTTCTCCTAGACTCTGGAATTCCCTTTGTAGAGAAGTTGAAATGTTCTCTGTCTTGCTGTCCTTCCATTGGAAGGCAAAGATTTGTTTCTATTCTGACAGTCTTCTCAGAATAGAATGTTTTGAAAGAATAGAATGTTTTTAAAGAAAGGGCTTTTTACGGGCTAATGTACTGTTTTTAAATTGCTTTTCATTATTTTTAATTTTATGTTTAAATTGCTTTTACAGTTATTGACAGTTTAATGAAATGTCATTGTTAACATTTTATATTTTTAAGTTAACAGAGTTAGGGTGTATGTGTGTGGAAGTATAAAACATGTACAGTCAGCCCTCCACTGGTGCACAGTTAGGGGGCACAAGACCCCCACAATAGTGGAAAAAATGCAAATAGTGATTTGTTAATGAATCTGTGATTTTATTCAGTATAAATGAATTAGTTTTAACATAAGACAATTCACCTTCATGCAGCCCCACTCTATGGCACTTGGACCCACCCCATCTGACCTGGCTTCATTGAAATCTTTAATCTAAACTAACATTCTTCCTCCTCACTCTCCTTATATCTTCTATAGAATACCTCCTGTTTTCTCTCCACCAACTACTTTCTATATGTAAATTTATCCCATCCAATATTCTGGACGTGCTGATCAAGCTTCATACCCCATTCAGGCCATACTTATATTTTATGCTAACTATAAATACTCTAAAGGCACCAGATCCTGTCTGATCTTGGAAGCTAACTGGTTAGTAATTGAGTGGAAGACCACCAAGGAATACCAAATGCTGTAGACTATATTTCAGAGGAAGAAACTGGCAAAACAAACCACCTCCAAGTATTCCTTGCCTAAGAAAAGCCTATGAAATTCATGGTGCTGCCATAAGTTGACAGGTGTCCTGAAGGTACATACATACACACCAAAAAGTAAAATAAAATAAAGCATAGAAGAACACAAGCTATTTTTAGAAGCTTAGAAGCCAAAGTATTGATTCAGACATTGGGAGTGATTTTTCTCTTTTTCTACTATGAGGAAAATTCCTTTGAGAAGAAAAGTCTTTGATTGTAGTGACAGCTGAAACATTCATTTTCATTTTCGGCTCGAGACTTTTGTGCGCTACTCATATCAAGCCATTACTAATGGAATCACCATGTTTGTCGTAGGAGTTTGAATGTTATACAGTCAGCCATCCGCATTTGTGGGTTTAACTTCCACGGGTTTGATTACAGTAGAGTCTCAGTTATCCAACGCAAACGGGCGGCCGCAGCACCGGATAACTGAAAAGGTCGAATTACCCGGACTCCTGTGGCGGCCGCCATTTTGGGGGCGTGTCGGGGGCGGGTCTGGGGGCGTGTCGGGGCGGGTCTGGGGGTGTGGAAATGCCCACTGCCACGCCCCCAGGCTGTCATGACGTCGGTTAATCTGGAGTGTCGGATTACCGAGTGTCGGATAACCGGGACTCTACTGTACTTGCAAGTTTCTCCAACCCCTGTTGACCCCCATCTCAAGCACTTCTTTTCTGGAGGAACCTTCCCTCTTGGCTGCTCTGATTAAACCAAATATGGCAATTTAAAAATAATCCGCTGGTTCTCCTCCTTCTTCACCAGCCACTGCCTGGCCAGCTAAGAACAGCACAGAGCCCAATTTCTCAGTACCACAAACCTTCTCCCAATACTTCCCCCAAAGTAATTGGTAGGTGAGAGAGACAAAATACAAGGTCACCATGCTAAGCCACCTTTTCCTCTCCTTTCCCTGAGCTGTTCTGAGCCCTGCATATCCACCCTCCCTTCCATGCCTCAGCCCCCTTCCCCTCAGATACATACATATTTTGATTGTGGTTTTTCCACTTTTATGGGGTTTCCATGCCCCAACCCTAGCAAATGTGAAAGGCCAACTGTATTTGCATGCTAAGTGGTCTGACAGCTTGAATGGTGTGCTTGGAATGTTGCAAGTGCCACCTGAAAGGCATGTGTTCTGGGGCTGCCAATGCTCCTCCATTTGAAAAATGAACATCCTTAAACATGACATATATATTAGATGGACCGTCAGCCAAGAAATATTGGAGAATAATGTTATACATGGTGACGACGGTCCGCATTGAGTACGCATGACTTTGGAAAATTGAAACTATACCTACTATTGAACAGTGGTGGACAACTTTTATGGAAAATAGAAATGCGAATATACTTACACAAAGACTAAAAGGGAAATCTGATGAAGACATTAATAAAGAGTGGAAGATTGTTACAGATTTGGGTTGGGTATAGACAGAAAGCAATACATATTTCATGATATTAATTACTATACAGGGTAATAATCAATGAAATATCATGTAACAAGTAAAGTAGAGATATATAGCAGGAACTATCAAATTATTGACTACTAACATTTTATTGCAATACATGGTATAATAAATAGAAGAAATATTAATAATTGTAATCCAGAAAGGAAAGGAAGAAGAAATAATATTGCGTGTAAACATTGCAGAAATAATTGTTTTGTTATATTTGTTGAAACATTAATAAAATTATTATAAAAAAAAGAAAAGAAAAATGAACATCCAAAACTAACAATGTTCTCCTTTCTCCTCTTACAACAGGCACCTACTCTCCGAGAGAAGTCCATTTTACTGGTGAAAATGATGACCTACATTGAAAAACGTTTTCCAGAGGACCTTGAATTAAATGCCCAATTCTTAGACCTTGTTAACTATGTCTATAGGTAAATTATAGCAATTAATCAGTGAGTTCAGCTTACTGGTTCATAATTTGTGCCATATATGACCTTAATAACATGCCATCCATCTTTTAAAGCTAATCTAAGGACATGGCAGAGAGGCAAGGGGGTAAAATAACAGTCCATTTCTCCCAAGATTTCACTGAATACGTTTGCTTGCTTACCCCTATTTAAATCCTAAGTCACTCTCTAAGTGAAGCTCATTTATTTTGTGCACCCATAATATTGCACCACACTTTCTGTATAGTTCTAACTGCCAGAATTATACAGTCTGTGCCATAAATAATAATGGATTGCAGAAGTTAAAATTTTTCATTTCCTAATAGTTCACTAAATTGGATTTTTTTTTTTGTAATTGGTTAAATCAACTTCTTTGTTTGTTCCCTAATGGAGTTCTTTAAGAACCCTAATTGCTCTTTGACAAATGCTTGACTGGTCAAATTTCCATTCTTGTCGCATGTTGGAAAATGTGTGGAGCTCATTGTTAGGAGCATCCCATCCTCTTAAATGGGTGAGAAGTCTCAGGCCCTGGAGTCGAATCCAGCCCTTCTGGCATCTCAGTCTGGCCTCTTTACCCATGACCTCATTGTTTCATGGTTTTTTTTTGTTTTTCGTTTGGCTCTTGCATGGATTTCTCCCTACTCTGAAATGGTGAAATGCCTCTTCTGAGGGTGAATTACTGGCAGTAAGAACGACAAGCTAAAAGAAACCAGTGTGTTTGGTCCTGTATTTTGGGTTTTTAGTTCCACCTGCTACAGAACAGTGGCCTGCAGGAACACGAATTTGACTCTGATACTAGAAGAGGTTCCCCACCCTTGCCCTACTTGTAAGATTGCAAGGCACTAACTGTAGACACAGAGGACTCTCATTACCAGAGCTCTCTAGGTCTTCCTGCAGTAGATACCCAGGAGAGTAAGCAGCCATGGTGTGGATGGCACATTGGTGCATGGAGAAGCTGAGCACATGCAAGCTGCATTATAATGAATCATCCCATTGATTCATATGGCGCATTGCTATGTACTGAAATAGGTGGCTATTCTGAAAAGCTTCTCTTGCACAGCCCTTTAAGCCACCTAAAAAGATAACAGAAAGGGAACTCAAATCTGATTTACTTGCATAGCATGTACCTCTCTTCATTGTTGTGGTCCTTCTCTATAAAGCATATAAACCTATTTACTTGCCTCTTATCAAATCAGGCCACTGATTCTTTCTAGCCATGTATTGTTTGCTTAGACTAACAGGCTCTCTCCAGGGTCTCACAACAAGATCTTTCCTTGTCACCTAAGATTATTTTGAATGGAGACGCTAGAGATGTACCTGAGGCCTTTTGTATACTAAACATCTGTTCTGCCATTGAGTTACAGCTTTTCCTTTTATACTCACCTGGATTTCTCAATTCTTATTGATTCATTTGGTTTATTATAGAACCAAGTCCTAGAAAGATTTTCCTAGGATGCTTGTGTTCTTCTGTGATGGTATTGTTATTTGAGGTGTTGGAAATAGAAGTGAGAAACATTCTGGGAAACCCAAATGCTTCCCCTGTTCTTAAAATGTCAGCAATGAAGAAATAAATCTGACTCCTAATTGAGTCCTCTTTTTTCTGCCATCCTTCATCTGCCCTTATCCCTGTCTCTGGTATCCAGTTGTTTCTCTGTCTTTCCTAAATCCATTTCTACTTTCTGGCTATTGTATTTTAAATTGCTGCTTTTTTCACAGGGATGAAAGCCTGTCAGGTAGTGAGCTTACCGCTAAACTTGAGCCAGCCTTCCTTTTGGGTCTCCGTTGTGCTCAGCCACTCATCAGGGCCAAATTTTTCGAGGTCTTTGACAATTCCATGAAGCGCCGCGTCTACGAGCGCCTGCTCTACATTACCTGTTCTCAAAACTGGGAAGCGATGGGAAACCACTTTTGGATCAAGCAGTGCATTGAGGTAGAGGCACACATTGCATTACTTAAAAACATGACTTTTTTTTCTTAAATCTTTATTATTTTGTGTTGAGTGTGTGGGTGAAACTTGCATCTGTCTTAGAATGATAGAAACGTAGAGCTGGAACAAGCCATAAGGGTTATTTCAATCCATCTCCATTCTGCCATGCAGAAGTACACTATCAAAGCACTCCCAACAGATGACCATCCTGCCTCTGTTTAAAACCTCCAAAGAAGGCGACTCCACCACACTCTGAGGCAGCACATTCCCCTGTCAAACTGCTCTTACTGTTAGGAAGCTCTTCCTAATGTTTAGATGGAAGCTCTTTTCCTAAAGGTTGAAGGCATTGCTCTGTGTGCTAGTTATTTTCATTCAGTTCACCTGAGTACAAGTGTTGAGTTAGACCTCTTATTAAATCTTCTTTCAGTTTTATTTTGCATAGTAGCACCTTTCTCTTGCACTACTAGGCATTCGGGTCTACTTTTAAATAACTCTCTTTTTTGGGAAGCGGGGGGAGAAGCCCAAAAGAAAAGGAACGCTTTTTGAAAATCAAGCGCTTCTCTGTAGACATTGGCCTCTTAAAGAAGAAATCATCCAAATGGGTGCTGAGTATGTTTGTTTCTAGGGTGGGTGGATGCATCAGTATTGGTTATGTGACACATCAAAGGGTAAAGTTTCACTGGGGTAGAATTCAATTGGTGCTTGCTCTGCCTTACCCAGCATGTCATTCCTACTTGAAATGATCTTGATTGAGTTAAAAAATTCCAGAAGAGTGGGCTGCGTACACTTTACCAGCAATAAGACCCCCACAAAGAAATCATTGTCACCCCAGAACTGTGACCCTACAAGGGTCAGATGATGATTTGGCTTTGACTTATATGAACAGCAGCTGATGTTTCTTTCCAAATTTGGGGGAAGCTTGCCAGTGGGTGTGCTACCCATTAGCAAGAGTGGCAATAATCTGCTTGTGTGAGGAATTTGCAGCAATGCATGATATTGGGCTGGGAACATATAGATCCTTCAGGACCAAGTGTTATACTTTCACATATTAAAACTGAGGGAAGGGGAGCGCAGGAGGCTATTAGAATGAATATTACCAGGTGTGGAGCTGGCCACTTGGTGTGATCATTTGTAGCCTGAACCACATTCCAAAGTGGGTTAAGGCCAAAGCCGTTGTGCTGTGTCTTCGAAAGGAAGATGTAGAAGGTGGGAAGGACAACAGGAGGAAAATAATGACTGTGGACTGGAGGAAGCAAGGGAGAGCTGGAACGCAATCACTTCATTATGCAGGGACACAGTATTCAGCTGGAGGTTCCACTTTTCCATCCCATTCGTGAAATGAATGCAGGCATTCCATATGCATTAGAGTAAATGCTGACATGTTGACAGTTTGTTATGTGTCTGATGCATGCGCAGAAATAGAGACCACTGAAAGTGGAGCGTCACTTGCTAGTCACTCTCATTGTTCACAAATGTAACTCCAGAGTCCTAGATGGCATCTAGATGCATGCAGGATTTCCTTGTTTGTCTTGTGTTTGTTGACAACCTCCGCCTTTCATATATTCACTGTAGCACAGGCGTCTGTGTTGAACAATGAAGGATAAATCAAGTTAATAAGGCGGAAGGTTAACGCTTACAGGGATACAAAGCACTTCCTGATTGAAGATAAAATAACATGAAGGCAATACATAACCCAAACGCTTGCTGTGTGAATACTGAACAGTTACTTAAGCACTAAACAAGAAAACCAAATGGGAAGCAATTACTTTTATGTAGCAAGCTACCCCCTTCCTTTCCAAAGAAGCAGTGCGTATAATCCCAGAGGAGGTATAGAGAAGCCTGTAAAAGCATTCCACTTTTGAAAACTTTAATTCCAACTGATAGGTTACTTTTTAAAAAGTGGAGGTATGGTTACAACGGTGGGTGGAGAGAATAATGAATGCCAGTCCAAGCATCATGCTCGTATTGTTCCCAGCAGTCATAAGAATTCTGTCCATCACATACGTGGCTGCTTCTGGTGTGCTCCTTAACTTGTGCCCCATCTGTGCTCTTCCTCCTTGTGCATTTGTGAGGAAGAAATCACAAATACCTGCTTCCCTATTCAAACTCGGTGAAGTATCCCCATTACTTATGAACTCAGAGGATCTGACGTTAGTTTAGAGAGTCTAGGATCTGTGTTTTATGATTCCGGGTTGTTCACTAAGTGCAATTTGACCTACTTGTATACACCTAAATTTAGATCTAACAATGAACTTTGGTTGATTTAAAAAGTGAATGCTTCTCATCTCTTCCTTGCAACTGTGCTAGGAGAGAGAGAGGAGGCAGTGTGTGCAAGCTCCAGGTTCCATCACACAATGCTGATCCTTTCCCAGAAGTTTTACACCATTCCATCCACATCAGTGGCTTACAGGCCCCACAATCCTGGACTATTGGCCATGCTGGAATTAGGGCATCCAAACACTTACTGTGTTATGGCTGGTTTGTTATAAGTGAGGAGAAACATTTGGCCCTGCCACTGTTTGGACTGCAGTTCCCACAAACCATTTCCACTACCCATGCTGGCTGGGTCTCCTAAGAATTGAAGTCCAACAAGATTGGGAGGGCCGAAGGTTGCTCAACTCCTGCTGTATTGAGTTCTGCTAGATAAAATGTCCAGAAGATAAAAGACTAATCTGTGGGATGTGGCTTTCCATGGCAAATCTCATGTTTAGACTTTCACAGGCTACCCAAGGAGGTGTAAATGATCAATATTAACATCTATTCAGATATATGGGTGTAGAAGCTATCAGATACTTAACCATTATTACGTATGGGTTCTTTTCTCCGTTCTCCATAACCAGATTAATTCTTAGCCAGAGGTTAGACTCCTTTGTCATGATGGGAAGTGTGATTAGCAATGCTGTGAGTGTGACATAAAACCATTGGTTAAAGCTGCCAAAATAAGGGAAGGGAGAATTTAGTTTTGAAAAGGTGGAAGGGAGTCTACAGCCTACTCCCACTCATCCCAGCCAATTCAAGAGATCCTCAGGAAGTACATCTGTGCAAGGCTTTACTTTGCTGTCATGATCTTGAAGATCTTTGATTTCATTTGTGTGAGTAGCCCCTTCACTAGTGCAGATCACACACACTATCATTGTGTTCATGGTTGCTGTGGCCTTCTGGCACACCTCTCCAGACACACCTAGGACAGTGAACACGCAGTCTGTATGACTTACTAGTCTGGCAAACCTACCCAGAACTTGTATTCCAACTCTAAGATTCTGTGAGTCTATGTTTTTTTGGAGAAAGGCTGTTGCAAATGGAAATAAGAAGAATGTAGAAGGTGATAAAGATGTTGATCTGGAAAGCAAATAGGTTTGTTTGTTTTTTTATTTATTTATTTATTTTGGAAACATGTTTAGCTTCTGTTGGCTGTATGTGAAAGGAACACTACAATCGGGACCAGCTGTCAAGGCGCCATGCTCCCATCCATCACGAATGTTATCAACCTTGCTGACAGTCACGACCGGGCAGCATTTGCTATGGTGACCCATGTCAAGCAAGAGCCTCGTGAAAGAGAGAACAGCGAATCCAAGGAAGAGGTAATGTGTCACTACTTGTATTGTAGCATGCTGTATCTCTGTCTTCTACAATATGCACATAGATCTACTTTGGACTGTATACCTTTATTGTCTAGTGCTGCCTACTCTGATTGCTTTATGAAGTCTTAGATGAGAGATCTTCCCTATTCCTAATGCTTGAATCCTTTTGGGATAGCAATTGGGCATGGGATCTTCTTGCATACAAAGTAGATCTTCTAACCTCTAAAGCAGCAATACTGAGACATAATCCTTTCACAGGGGCTGTTTTCCTTAAAAATTATATCCATGTCATGCAACCAGAATGAAGCTCATGTCTGTAGACAAGACTTTTCCAACCCCGAGTTCCCTAATGATGGTGATGATAAGGTTTTTTTATTTTAATTTTTTTTTAATTATGTATTTGTATCCCGCCTCTCCATTTGGATCGAGGCGGTGAACAACTTACAAATAGCATGTATTTTTTGAAACATTTCTTATACATGCCCCCAACAAGCTGGGTACCCATTTTACTGACCTGTGAAAGGATGGAAGGCTGAGTCAACCTTGGAGCCCGGCAGGATCAAACTCACAACCTTGTGGCTTGCAGTACTGGCATTTAAGCACTGTGCCACCAGTTCATCTGCCCTTTCTCATGAGCTCAAGGCAGCTAACAATTCTACCTAAAAATGCCCTGCTAAAATCACTGACCACAAATATTTGTAATCATGTATCTAAAACTTTACACTAAATTTATGCTGAAATACAATAAAAGCAGTGCAGCCGGACAGCAGTCAAAGACAAATTTATTCTCCCCAAAACTTGCACAAATAGATATCTTTTTAACATGTACCTGAATGACAGAAGGATAGGGGACAAGATTATCTCTTACAGAATGGAATTTCATAATTGGGATGTCACCACTGAGAAGACCCTGCCTTTTATGATAGCAATCTAGGCAACATCACTGTGGGACATCAGAAGCAGACATTCTCCAGATTATGAAGTTCCCACCCTCCTCAATCAGTATAGTCAGTGGTCAGGGGTGATGGGAGCTGTACTCTAATAACAGAGGCCCCAAATCTGGGAAAATGTTGCTGTGGAGCAGTAGATATCACAAGAGGTTGTTGGACTTCACCTCCTAGAAGTCTTAGCCAGCAGGGTCAGTGGTAAGGGATTCTGAGAGTTATAGTTCAGTGTTAGCTAGGGAGGCACTGACCTGTAGTATCACTCCTTTCTTTGTACTGTGGTGGGGAACCATTCAGCCATGCAGTTTTGGGACTGCAACTTCCACAGTCCCTTACTATTGGCTAGGCTGAGTAGAGCTGATGGGAATTTTAGGCCCAAATATCCAGAAGGGCAACACTTCCTTCCTTGTACCAGCAGCTGTCTGCTTGAATCTCAGCTGTGCAAGGTCCGAGGCAGCTCTCCTCACCATAAGACTTGAGATCTTATGATGTTCAAGGGACATGTTAATGTTTTCAGTCTTTTAGCTCATTATTCCAGTTTGTGGACCTTTCTGCATGGGAGATGTCCAGACATCACCCAGAACCCCATGAGCTAATTTAGACAAAACTATAGTCTTGCATGAACATGGTAGATTTTTGAAGCGGTTATGCTGTGTCTTTCTGCCATTCAACATCTGCTTTTGGGTGAACGGAAGCCCCATTTTGCCATATCGCAGACGATCCTTGCTCCTTTTCTCATCTTCAAAGGAGTTTAGCCATGCAGATTTGCTGTACATTTTAGGTATTTCATTATATTTTCTAAAGTTCACAGAGCCTGTTCTCAACTCTCTCCCCCACTCTTGTTTTTTAAGGATGTGGAAATAGACATTGAATTGGCTCCAGGTGATCAGACTAGTACACCCAAAACCAAAGAGCTTTCAGAAAAGGACATTGGCAACCAGTTGCACATGTTGACCAACCGGCACGATAAATTCCTGGACTCTCTGCGAGAAGTGAAGGTATGTCAATACTTACCTTGAGATGACTCCTTTTGATTTTTGTTTTATTCTAAATTCAAGGTCATGTTTGAATGTAATAATTGTTGAGTCAGTGCAGTGTAGTGGTTTGAATGTTGGACTGGGACTCTGGGAAACCAGGATTTGAATCTCTGCTTGGCTTTGGAAACCCACTAGATGACTTTGTAGAAATCATACCCTCTCAGCCTCTGAAGACTGTAACAAACCCCTCCTGAACAAATCTTGCCAAGAAAAACACTAGGATTGGGTCACCATAAGTTGGAGTTGATTTGAAGTCACATGCTAGCAAAGTTTGTAGTATGGATCCTTGGTTGGTAGTTTGAACCCTGGTAGTATTGATAGTTTGGAATCTAAGGCCTGGTTTATAGTCTGAGGCCTGGTAGTATGTGGCGTGTAAGGAGTCAACATGGTGTAGTAGTCTGATGAGCTAGCTTCAGGGTTTGAATCTCTGCTCAGCCATGGAAACCCATTGAATGACCTGGGACAAGTCACACTCTCTCAGCCTCAGGAAAGGGCCATGGCAAGCCTCCTTTGAATAAATCTGGCTAAGAAAACTGTAGGATGGGGTTGCCATATGTTAGGGTTGAGTTGAAGATGCATAACGACAACAGCAACTTCATCTTCTTCTTCTTTGCTCTTTAAATTGTTTTCAGTTACAGTCATCCCTCCAGATTTGGTAGGATTAGGAGCACAGGAGCCCCGTGAAAATGGAAAAAGAGTGAATAACTCTAGGCCCTCCCAAACTATATTTAACACACACAAAAAGCATGATCACCCTATTCATCCCACCGTGGATTCCTTTGAAGCATCAGGGTTCCTTCACAAGGCAGAAGTGGGGGGCTGGGGGGGGCTTACTGCCACCTCCACTGCTGCCCAACACTATTTTGAATAGGGACTTACAAGCCTCCTTTGCAGTTTCTCAGCCTCATGAGGCTTGCAGTCGCTATTAAAAATGACATAGGAAGGCTGCAGAAGTGTGAGCAAACAATCTGTGAATAATCAAATTCGCAGAAGTGAAACCCACAACTGTGGAGGGCTGTCCATATTTCTTAATTTAATACTAATTCTGTTAGTATTATTTCTGTTGTTGTGTGCTTGTCATCTGCACAAATCCTGAAGCTTTAAACCATCTCATAATGCAATCTAATGAAAACATTGAACTCTGACTTTGGAGAGGGTTCCAAAGAGCTCCTGGCTTGGAGGAAGCCAAGGTAGAAAAGACAGGTTTTCAGTAAACACATAAAACCACTCCAGGCCTGATGTACTGCAAGGTTGAGGTGAAAAGATGAACCATCATTTTTTTTAAAGTTAACTTCTCTTATGCTATCCCTGTAGCTATCTAAGGGTTGTGCTGCTGAATGTGAAATGTAGATGCTGGTCTCTAGGTAGCATGGCTCGTTTCTGGGGTACAGTGGCGATAGTGGGGGAGACAGTTAATTATTTAGTGTGGCTAACTGGATTGTTTTGTTTCAAGACTGGAGCTCTGCTCAGTGCCTTTGTGCAGCTGTGCCACATTTCCACACCCTTAGCCGAGAAGACCTGGATCCAGCTGTTCTCCAGATTGTGGAAAATCTTGTCTGACAGACAGCAACATGTAAGTGTGATCTTTTCTTATAGCACACAAAAATAAAACAAGATTAACACCAAAGTGTCTTCTGAGCAGTGATGTAAAATTTTAAAATTTTCTGCCTTAATTTCTAAGTGCAGAACGTTGTAGCCCCTTAGGCTATACACTGTAATTGCAGAATGGAGTGCTTCAAACGCCAGGGGAAGTGATCTTATTTGGGAAAAGGAGGAGATTCAGACTTCGGAGGAAACAGTGTAATAGGGCAAGCAGTTAAAGCGTTGAGGGTAAAAAGTTTTCCAAGCATTTAGTGTTTTGTTTCTGATTTTCTTGGCAGTTTTAAACAAGCCGTTCTGTCTTCTTGCAAGAACTGTGTCAAAAGTCAATTAAGATAACTGATTGGGAACGTGTGTTTGTTCACAGAAAGAACGTTAAAGAATGATCTGTTCTCTGTTCCCCTATCTTGTTTATATTAAGCACCTTGTGTGCATTTTCTCTCCCTTTGGAAGCTCTGAAAAATCCTGATGTTTCAATAAAGCTTTGTTCATTGTCCTGAGACCACTGCCTGCAGCCAAGCTGAGAGCAGGGGCTTAGAGATTGTTCCTTCTTGGCCAAGAATAATTGTGTGTCCGTGGGGTGTGTGTGTGTGACTCCTTCCCAACATGATTCAGGGCCCAATCTCAGCTCCATGATTATACCTGGGCACAAGGGTGGACTGGCATTTCAGTCACGCCCAACAAAATAACTTTGAGTTGATTTGTGTTAGAACCAGCTGCTGACTCTGCATAATTTGACTGATGCTTTAAACATGGGATTTCTTTTTCTTTCTCCCACCTTTTAGGCTCTGGCTGGCGAAATCAGCCCTTTCTTGTGTAGTGGCAGCCACCAAGTGCAGCGTGACTGCCAGCCGAGCGCGCTCAACTGCTTCGTGGAAGCCATGTCTCAGTGCGTCCCTCCCAATCCCATCCGGCCCTGTGTGCTGAAATACCTGGGCAAGACTCACAACCTATGGTTCCGTTCAACTCTGATGCTGGAGCACCAAGCCTTTGAAAAGGGGCTCAGTCTCCAGATTAAGCCGAAGCAGACCACAGAGTTTTATGAGCAGGAAAGCATCACTCCCCCTCAACAGGTATGGGGCAACGTTTGTATTTTGAACAGTGTTTCCTTTAAAAAGCCAGGTGTGCCTATGAAAAATTCATGCAGGTTCATTTTCACTTTTAAAGCCTAATTTCCAGCTCAGATCCATGCAGGTTCATGCATTTGTGTTTCCTGCAGTTTTTATCAGGGCTTTAGGAAATGCATAATTCACCCTCTTCTAAAATAGTTTCCAGGTCAATTCAAGGAGATTTTACTGTCACTTTATTTTGTTTTATTTTGGATGAAACAAGAGGTTTTTGTTTCCAAAGAATTTGCAAAATTTCAGAATACTACTGTATCTCATAGATCCCGACTAAAACTTTCAAAACTGGAATTGACCTTCCGAATACTTCTGGTTTCCCCTTTTTTTGGGGGGGGGGCATTTTGGGCAGCCCATGTGTCCCCTGGAAAGTCCCAGGGGGCCCAAAATAACCGCTGAAGCCAGCAGAGTTTCCTATCCTGGGATACATGGGTTGGTTGACTGCAAGTAAAAATGCATCTTCCCTGTCTTGAGAGCTGCATGAGGAACTCCTTATGACAAACTTCACCAGCAAGATATAAGCTTGCTTTGGTTGCCTCAGAAGGAACACCATTCTCCTGACTTTCTATATGATAGCTCTGTTGCAAAAGATGTCTGCTTCAGAATGGGTCAGTGAGAAACCAGCAGTTCTGTGCCACAGAAAGATCATTTCTCTTTTTTCTTTCCCCCCTTTTTTTTGTTGCCTTTTTCCTCTCTCTGCCAGGAAATCCTTGATTCACTTGCTGAGCTTTACTCTTTGTTACAAGAGGAGGACATGTGGGCCGGCCTGTGGCAAAAACGTTGTAAATTTCCAGAGACGGCGACAGCTATAGCTTATGAACAACATGGCTTCTTCGAACAGGTAGTGCTTTAGATTAGAAGCGGACCCTCCAAATGTGTTTAAGTCTGAAACCTTCTTCTTTTTGTATCAGAAGCCTATAAAGATTTCTGTTTGCTGAAAGACTGGCAGTGGTGTGTGTGTGTGTGTGCTTCTAACAACCTTGATATAATGCCATCTTACAGGCAGAGCTACATCTGAGCAGTGCATCAGCGAATTTAATTAAAGGCTTTTTTCATAAGCTTAGCTGCTCGGTAGAGGCCACCAGGATTGCTTTTTCACTGTTCTCTGCTGTTTGCCTGTAAAAACATAAGTAGCTTTTTGTAGCTAAAACCCTTTAGGCAGACATCCGCGATGTTTGAACACCGATCTAGCAGATAGGTGTGTGATATTTAACTGTCTGCGAGCTGAGCTTTAAATTGTTAACCCTGCTGTATCAAGATCTAGGGGTAGGCTGCCCGCATTTTATCCCATGTTTACGAAACATCAAAAGCAGGTTGAAATGTAAGTTGAATGAATTGCTTTCCCCATTCTGTCTCTTTTTCTGTCCCAAGTTTAACAGGAGGAAATATGTCCAGGGTTTTCCCCTCTGGCTGGTCATCATCCACCAACAGTGGTGGCCCCTATGCATGGCTGGCCCTACCACTAGGCAGGCAGAGGTGATTGCCTAAGGCCGGAGGAGTGGAAGAGGCACCAGCACCACTGTGGGTTTCCTCGCTGCCCCCAGCCATTTCCCCTCTGTTGCTTTTTTTAGATTGGAGTTCTTCAGATCACCTGCCAACATGGTAAAATGCGAGGACACGGGTGCCATATAGTCCATACTGCGCCCTGCTAAGCTAGTCTTCTGCCTCCAGAGGTGTGAGAAGATAAGAAGCAAGAGAGAGGGCTTCTTGGCAGCTTATTCCAAGGGAGCCCAGAATGTCCTTCTGGCGGCAGTCTAAAACCTTTTTATTCAGACAGGGTCTTTAAAATGGCAAGTTTTAAAAGAACTGGCTAGGGGCATGCTATATTGTTTTAATGGTTGCTTGTATGATCTTTTTATCTTTCGAATTGCATTTTTATACTTCATTGAGCTGTTATTCTTTTAGTACTGTAAATAGTTTAATTCTATTTTAATAATCACTTTTTATGTGTTTTTAATTGTATTGTTTTTAAATTGGGAGCCATTCTTTGAGTCCTGTTTGTGGGGGGAGGAGGGGAAGCAGGATATCAATATAACAGCAGCAATATGCTTGCCTAATCACCGGTAGTGTTAGTGTAGTCCATTTTGGCTTCTGTACATGGAGCAGGAGAGTGCCGTCTCGGAGTGAAATGGGGCTGAACCCTGGATGTCTTGGAGGAAGCTGGACAATCTTTATATAATTTATATCCCACTTTTTTCCCAGAGGGGAGCAGAAGTGGCTAATTTCAGTAGTGTGTGTCATATGATGCTCTTACTCAGAAATATGGGAGAAAGCAAGGTATGTGTGTGGGAGGGGAGAGTACTTGCCCAGCTTCTGTGCCTACAACTGTGTTGCCAGATAAAAGATGGGAGATGGGGTGGTGCCAGCCTGACCCTCCACTTGGGACACCCCAGGAGAAGAAGTGACAAAAATGTGGCCAAATGGGGTGAAAACAATATGACTTCCATGACCCTGACAACCAATGCTAGTAGAGGTCCCCCAGCCCTCCTGAAGTTGCCCAGGACTCAGCCTCACCTACCAGAATCACATGACAACAGCTGACAAATGGATGCAGCCTGTATGTCTTTCCTTAGCCTAAGGAGTCATGTATAAATGAGTTACAGTCACAGTCACACTTTCATCAGAGGTGCAAGTTGACTGCTCAAGAATGGAGTGTGTGGGTGTGTTTGTGTATGTATATATGTATGTGTGTGTGTGTGTGTGTATATATATTTCATAACCATACAGAGAAATGGGAATTACAATGGCATGGACAATCCTAACTTTAGTACTCAATGGTATATGTCATGTACCATTGAGTACTAAAGTTAGGATTGTCCATGCCATTGTAGTTCCCATTTCTCTATATGGTTACGAAAGCTGGACAGTAAAGAAAGCTGACAGGAGTAAAATCCACTTCTTTGAAATGTGCTGGTGAAGAGTTCTGCAGATAGTCTGGACTGCTAAGGAGACAAATGAATGGGTCCTAGAGCAAACCAAACCTGAACTCTTCCTGGAAGGCAAAGTGACTAAACTAAGGCTGTCTTACTTTGGCCATATCATGAGAAGACATGACTCACTAGAAAATGATGCCTGATAAGGTAGAAGACAGTGGGAAAAGAGGAAGACTATATTACAGATGATAGACTCAAGGAAGACAGGTTGATGGTAGGGTGACTTAAAGAGGACTCTCCTTCATAGGGTCACCATAAGTCAAAGTCAACTTGATGTCAGTCAACAACAGTACCAAAGACTGTCCTTAGCTCTCCTCTCCTTGAACAGATGATGGGTGCTATTGGTGGCAGTGTCTGGGCTGTGTCTGTCCAACCCTACTCTTAGATTTTAAGCCAAGAAATTAGTGTGAAGTGTCCTTTTGACTATACTTTTCTTCTTGTTCTGTCCCCTGAGAAAATAACATTTCTTCCATTTCTTCCAGGCCCAGGAAACATATGAAAAAGCCATGGAGAAAGCCAAGAAAGAGCATGAAAGAAGTAATGCTTCCCCTGCTATTTTCCCTGAGTATCAACTCTGGGAAGATCATTGGATCCGGTATGTTAATTAATTTGATTTACTGCTAGGTGAATCAAACACCAACAAAATGAGAGCGCTCATGTCTTGAAAGATTTAATGTGAAGGTATTACCTATGATTTGGAAAATACCACAGAATGGAGAAATTCTAGTTTTCTTCCCTGTTGGTTAGCTGATGGATTAAAATTCTGTAACTTGGTGTTGGCCCAGTGAAATATTTTAGCCCGTGTTAGAACTGGGAGTTGAGGAAAAGCTCTTGCCTTGCACTCCACCCTGGTTAAATCTTGTTTTAAACATTCCTGTCAGGACTAAATGACTTGCTGTGTAGCTTAAGTTCCTTTTTTCTAAAACCTTCAAGTAAATATGTACATTCTGTAGTTGGTGAATTGAGACATTTAAGCCCTTGTCCTGCAAGCTGGCTTTTATGTAAAAATTCAACTTGCCTTGGCACCAATGGAGATATTTTTTCTCCTCTTCTTTATCCCTTGTCAGGGATCAGAGTGTGTACAGACTTTGAAATAAAACTTTGTTTGGGAGAGGATTGAAACTTGATCTACAAACACTTCCTGGTTTAAGAAAAAACAAGATGTTTAACTGCCACCACCATCCAAATTTTCAACTCCCCCCTCAAAGTCTGTAGAGGAGTGGTAGCAAGGGTAGGTCAGAAGCCATTTTTCCTTCCTCTGGTGATTGGAGAGGCAACACCAGTGCCCAAAGTAATGTGATGTCACTTCCAACCACTCTTTTGGCTGATTTTTTCTCTTTTTTAAAATGTGTTCTATGTTTTGTGAACATTTAGTGGCCTTGTGAGGTTGTTAAGAAAAGCAAACCACTGTAGTTTTAGACAATTTTGGAAGATAGTCTTGTTTGAGGGCAAAAATAATTGCCTGAAAATCACCTTGAAAAATGTTGAATTTTGGGGGCATGGGGTGGGGTTCTGCAGGCCTTGTGCAGCTTTCAAGCTGCATTTTGCCCCCTCCTTTAAAAGGTGCTCTTCATTAACCATCTGGATTGGCACTGCATTTCTGTTTGCAAGGTGTTCCAAAGAGTTGAACCAGTGGGAAGCTCTGACCGAGTATGGCCAATCGAAGGGCCACATCAATCCCTATCTGGTTCTGGAATGTGCGTGGCGTGTCTCCAACTGGACTGCCGTGAAGGAAGCCCTGGTGCAGGTGAGTGTTCCCCATTTTTGCTGTGGATGTTTTTGTTCCGTCCTTGATAGTTCAGGATCCAGCTGTCCAAGGGCAGCCCTGCTGCTCATATCAACAAAACCGTGCTTTGCTTTCAGGGGATTGCTTTGTGATGGAGTGAGCAGCTGGCTTTCTCTGGCCATTGAGGCGTGTTCTCTCCGTGAGGGATTCTCAGACTTTGTCATAGCGATTTCTTCAAGGGAAGAAAATGCTGATTGAGCATCCGCACATGTAACACGGACAAATGACTCTGCTGCTAATCACTCACTGCCTTTTGTCTGGGGAACTTTTCCAGCTGAGGAGAGGAAAAAGGAAGGAAACGAAGTGTAGAGATAGATGCTGCATTTCCCTAGCGCTCAAAGAAGTCAGTCAGTAGAACAGTCTGAAGAGATGAGAGACCTAGTTTTACTGGCCTTAGTGAAGGGAAGAAAAATGAATAGTGTTTTCCATATAGCCCAGTCACGCTGTTGTCTTGCTCCTTAGGTCCATTCTGCATACCTTAGAGTGACACTAAAATCACTCCATGATACTGAAGTGTTACTTAGTTGGGATGTTCCTTTGTCCAGCATAGAGATTGGGCCACCTGACATCAAATGGCTCCTTGGAAATCCAGTTTGCCTTTCCTGTTTTATTCTGTCAAGATTCCTCTTATACAATTGGCTGGCCACATTCATAGGTTTGACTTTCATGGATTTGATTATTTATGTGGATCGTCAGCCCTTCCCTGCAGCTATCAGGCTATGCAGCTATTTAAAAACCCACCTCTGGTCCTCCTCCTCCTCCACTAGCACTAGCTTTCTGGCCACCCTGATTTCTCAGCATCACCTGATGTGCCCCACATACCCAGAGAAGGGGATGGGCAAGAGAGAGGGCTGCCATGATGACCCACACCCTTTCCTTCTCCTTTCCCTGAGCTGTTTTGGACCCTGGGTGCCCCTCTCTCCCCACCATGCCTCGGCTCCCTGCCCACAGAGCCGGGCACACATTTTGATACCCGCAGCTTTTCCACTTTTGCGGGCGTCCTGCCTCCTAATCAGTGAATGTGGAGGGCTGACTGTATATCTCAATAGGCTAGTGTCTCATTGTCTAAAGGACCCTTCCTTGGCTAAGGAGGCTGCTCTTCATTCTCTCTGAATCTGTATATCACTTTGAGAATGTGGAGCATTTAGGTTGTGAACTGCCATGGATTCATTCAAGAGAGAAGCAGGATGTAAATTAAATAAAATATAAGTACATGAAAATCCACAGATTATGGGCTTGTCCAGATGCCTTTTTACTCCATGGTTCAGCCACCTGTAGTTTCCAGGTAAATGCTGTATCATTGTGGGGGAGCCCAGAAGAGAAAGAGTGCAGGTGAGAAAAGATGAGGGAAGGAGTCAAAATGGAAATGGGAAGAAATAATCCGAGGTGAAGGAGTAGGGGAAGGATGGGGTGAGGGAAGCCAAAATGAACATGAATATGGAAGTGAGAAGGGGTGTGTGTGCTAGTGACCCTGATCAAGAACACTGTCCGCACCCCAACAGTTTGTTGCTTGAGGAAGAAGCCCACGTTTAAAATCTGCCTCCTGTCAGGACTGCAGATCTTGAGTTAAACAAGTTCCTTGGTGACCCTTGACGTGACTCCTGATGCATCAACTAACCATGGTTGGGCCTGGGGAAAAACTCATTCACCAGAATGGGGACATTGTGGGAGAGAGTATGTGATTCTGGAATCAGGGTTAAGCTCTCAGCAGTGTAGAGAAATGGCTGGCAAGATATCCTTGTACAAATATCACAGAGAGAAGAGAGAACATGCTCCCTGTTAGGATTGGGCATATTTCTAAGAGAGCCAGTGTGGAGTAGTGGTTTTGGGTGTTGAACTAGGACTCTGGGAGAGCAGGGTTTGAATGCCTGCTCAGCCACAGAAACCCTTCAGGGGACCCTAATCAAGTCACACTCTCTCAGCCTCAGAAAAGAGTAATGGCAAACCTCCTCTGAACAAATCTTGCCCAGAAAACCCTATGACGGGGCTGCCATAGGGCTGGCCTAAATCGGAAGCAACTTGAAGGCACAGAACAACACCAGATACTTCTTTCCGTAGTTTTGGGCTCTTGTCTGTTTTATTCTGGTGCCAGAAGTTGCCCAGTGGCGCAAATGCAGTATTGTCTGATGTACTTCCTCCTCCTAATTCACTCTGTTTACTTCCTTAAAGCCAGCCTCGGGAATAGAAGTATAAAACG